>JAAXCT010001609.1:0-147517 GCA_012490785.1 Eragrostis nindensis | reverse complement strand
GTCAACTAGTAAAATATACATACATATTTTGAACCAAAAAAAAAACCCAACGGTTGACTTACAAAACCTGAGTCTGTCCAACTAGCTGCCCTGCTTTCCTTGTCCTCACGAGATGCCGTACGAGTAGTCATTGCGCTGCTCGCCGCGACGACCCCTCGCCGACGCTGGTGACCCGCTGTATGGACCCCTCCCGCACGTACGTGGCGTGCGAGTTTCTGTCGCCGTCGGCGGCCTCCTCCTCTGGCCTCTCCGCCACCGTGGCGAGCGCCGTCGACAACCACCTCCTCCCCCCTCGCCGCGGCCGTCCCCTTCATGTCGGCCGCTTCTTCTTCTCCGGGTCCGGCTCGACGCAGTCCGGCGACCCGCATGAGGCGCGCCATGTCCGGCAGCGCGAACTTCCACGCCGTGACGAGGGCCGGGTCGAACAGGTCCCGCTCGAAGCCGTCGGCCATGGCGGACGTGGCCCACATGACGATGTCCGTGCCTCCCTTGACGTTGTGGAGGTACTGCGCCGGGAACTTGCCCGTGAGCAGCTCGAGGAGGACGACGCGAGGCAGTAGACGTCGGCCTTGGCGCAGGCGGCGCGGCCGGCGACGCACTCGGGCGCGCGGTACGCGACATGGACGACGAGTGCGGGCTGATGAGGCCGGAGAAGCCGAAGTCGACGAGGAGCGGCTCGAAGTCCGGTGCGAGGAGGACGTTGGCCGACTTGAGGTTGCCGTGGGGGACCTCGTGGCCGGCGCCGGCGAGCGCGGCGTGGAGGAACGCCGCGCCGCGGGCCACGCCGACGGCCACCTTGAGGCGCGCCGGCCAGTCGAGCGCGGCGTAGTCCATGCCCGGTCGCCGTGGAGCACGTAGAGGAGGCTGCCCTTGGGGATGTACTCGTACACAGCAGCTTCTCGTCCCGGCGGTAGTGGTAGGCCAGCGGCGGAAGCAGGTTGGCGTGGCGCATGGAGCCGAGCCGCCGCATCTCCGCGTCGAACGCCTCCTTGGTCGCCGCCCGGTTCATGTCGCGGGCGCGCTTCACCACTACGGCCACGCCGCTCGCCATCACCGCCTTGTACGCCGACCCGAGCCCGCCGCTGCCGATCACCTCCGCCGCCGCCTTCATCAGGTCGGTCAGCCCGAACACGCCCTTGCAGTCGTTCACGATCACCAGGTCCCCGGCGCCGCCGCCGACGCTGCCGCCAAGGTCGTCCGCTTTCGCCGCCGACGCCGCGCGCCGGTGCCCGATCCCGAGAGACGACCCGGCCCGCCGCGCCAGCCACGAATGCTCCGCTTGTGCGTTGTCGACGCCTGCTTCACCATGTACACCGGCGGCTTGTCCTCGAGGCCCTCCATGCCGCCGGAGTCGAAGTCGCGGACGCGGTGGCCGGACTGGCTGCTGCTGTCGCTGCAACACGCGCACAGGACGACCAGCACGACGGCGGAGACGAGCACGCCGGCGAACACAAGGACGACGCGCTTGGAGGCGCTGGACACGTTCTCCTCGCGCTTTGCACGCCTTCACGTGGGTCGGGACGTAGCAGAGGTACTCGTTGCCGGCGAACCTGGCGGCTTCGAACTTCCGGAACGACTCCGGGACGACGCCTTCGAGGTCGTTCTGCGACACGTTGAACGACCGGAGCGCGGGGGGCGGCCCCGGCGGAAGCTCGCCCCTGAAGGCGTTTGCGGTCGAGGTGGAGCTCGAGGAGGGAGGTGGCCTGCACGATGGACGCCGGGATCGGGCCGGAGAGGTTGTTGCCGTCGAGCCAGAGCTTCTTGAGGTGGCCGAGGTTGCGAAAACTCGTCGGGAACGGCGCCGGAGAAGTCGTTGTCGGAGAGGAACATGGATTTGAGCGCGGTGAGCTGGTGGAAGGCGGGGAGCGGGCCGGAAGAGTTGTTCCGGGCGAAGGAGACGGAGCGGAGGCTGGGGAAGGCGGCGAGCGCGTCGACGTCGATGGTGCCGCCGAGCTCGAGGCCGCTGAGGCGGAGGCCGGTGACCCACGCCGCGGCCGCCGCACACCACGCCGTGCCACTCGTGCGACCCGGCCGCGCAGGGGGACTTGCTGCCGTCCGTGGAGGTGATGAGCCACGACGAGAGCGACGAGGAGTTGGCGAAGGACTTCTTTAGCTGCATCAGCGCCTCCGCGTCGCTCGTGTTCTGCGTGGCGGCGCGCCCGGTGGTGGCGGCCGCGACGACGGCGAAGAGGAGGAGGAGGCGGTGGGGAGGTGACGGGGCCATGGTGGGAGGCGGGGGGCCGGGACACGGGGAGGCCGCCGTGCGTGCCTAAGGTTGGGGAGGATGGGTGCGCGGCTGGTTTTGGTTTCTTCGGCAGCGGTGAGCAGTGAGCTTACCAGGAATAGGCAGCCGAGGATGGCGGGAAGGCGCATGCGCGCGTGTGAGGCCGGGATTTGACCGCCTCAAAAATGTGTTTGAATGTGTGCTTGGGCTCGAGGCCTTGGAGCGACCGAACTAGCCTGCTAATCCGGAACGGCCTGTTTCCTGGAGAAACCAAATCCAATATCAAGCACACGGTGTTTCTTCCTCAGTCTGATCACTTCAGGTATCTCTTGTAAATATCTATTGTACTTTACTCTTTACTTTTATGAAGCTTGAGTGTTTTTGAGAGGTACGATGATTGTGCAGTTGCTTGGCATCCTTCTCCCTCAGGAAAAAAAAAAAGAAGAAAGAAAGAAGAAGGCGACACGAAACGCCGGCAGCCGCGCCCGACGAGTAGAGTGCACCCGAGCGAGGCGGGAAGGCGGCGCAGAGATAAATGATGCCACAGTGAACTTTGAGATCCTATCGATACACGGCCAACTCCAGCTGTGATGCGCACCATAAATCCATGATGGAAGTCAAGGCTGCTCGGATCTCAAGGACAGAGAAAATGATTGTAAATATAAGTAAATAAAGAAAAAACCTATTGCCTTTCCTCGTGTTGGAGTTGCTTTGCTTCTTGTGGGTTTGCGCTGGAGCTCAGCCCTTAAATTCTGGTGGAGTCTGCTTTCGTTCCTGGCGGTGTGGCCTGAACTAGCTTATAGAGGAAATAATAGGGAACGTCGGTTGCCAGCCAGATCAATGGCCGGAATAAAAACATGCCTCTTCTGTATGGAAGTTCCTGAGTCAAATTGTCGTGCCGAAACGTACAAGAGATCTCGTTGACCTGCAGTTAAAAGCCTGGCCGCATCCATGGCTTGATGTACATCGAACTCCGGTGGCAAGCCTTTGTAAACATGCATAGTATTGTGCAGTTCATTAAAAAAACCGAGCGTTAACTTAACTTGAGTACAGAGGTAGTATCATGATAAGTCAAAATTTTGCAGCACTTGTTAAACCTAATATATGTATATATATGGTTGATTACCTTACTAGAGCAAGCTCTGGCGCTGCATCGTGAAGCATATAGTTGACTTGTTCGACTGAGGCATCTGAATCCAGACCCACCGTCGGCCAGCTGCGTCGGCACCGGAGCTTCTACGCTGCCTGTACGCTCTGAGCCCTGAGACTCGGCGTTGTTTCGGCAATTGGAAGCGATCGACCATGGCAGCCGTCGGCGCTGAAGTTGCGGCGCGAGAGCACCAAAGCTCGCTTGCAGTTGCAGGGCGCTCGATGGACACCAAGAGACCGTGGCGCTGGGCGGTCAACGTCGTGCTCGTGGCCATTTGGTGCCGCTTATGGTCATCCTCTTCGGCAGCGCACGGACCAGTGCGTGCCCATTTGGTCAAGCACGGCAGGTACGTTCAATGCTGAGCGAGCTACATTCGACTGCGAACTGTTCTGTAAACTGCATATTCAGTGCATTTAGATTATCCTTTCTACGCTGCCGCAATGTACATATGTAACGGGATGGAGTTCACCACTAGACTGGCTTAGCTGGAGTATCACTTGCTCTGTCATGCACGTCCAGGCGATGTCTCCAACCCGGACTGGCCGTCAAGATCGTTCGACAAGCTTCTTTTTTTTTTTTCGAGAACGTGCGGAGCGCGTATTTCATTAAGAAGAAGAAGAGTAGCAGAGTACAAGACGACCAAGGTACAAACAGACCAACAAGAAGAAAAACACACGAAACAACAAGAAAAGAAGAACAAACGGACGATAAATGCCCCACGCAGGAGGCCGAGCAACAGCTAGACTAACTCACACACACCCTAAGCTGAAGAAGACTACCCACCCAAGAGCCTCGGCGCCAGCAGCCTCCTCAACTTGGGAAAACTTGGCCGAAGACCAAAACGATGCTTCATCCAAGATTTCCTGTGCAAGCGCCCGGTTGGAGGGCTTGGAATTCGAACACTCGTCTGTTCCGTACTTTCCAAAGCTTCCATGCGACCAAAATGACTAGGGTATCAAACCCCGGTCGTTTATCTTTGACAATTAGCTTGCGCGACCTAAGCCACCATTCGACCATGGGTGGAGCCTCGGCGTTAGGCGCAACATGCTGCAGCCCCAACCGACGAAGCACACGGAACCAGGTCTCCCTACTGTGGATGCAATGCAGGAGAAGATGATCCAAAGTTTCCGAGTCTTGTGCACATAACGCACATATGTCGTCATCTCGAAGGCTATGACGTAGTAGCCTGTTGGAGGTCCAACACTCTCGGGAGGACCAACCAGAAAAGAAACGGCATGTGTTTGGGCTTGGGTTTTCCATAACTGCCGTGCCCCAAGGACTTTCCGTTTGACCAATGAAGAATGCCTGATACGCACTCGACGCCGTGAAGCGACCGTCAGGAGTCCATTTCCAACGAAACTGATCGGGTTCAGAGGATAAGACGACCTGTGATGTTAGGTGCAGTACTCTGAAGAAACCTAGGATAACCTGGACGGTGAGTGGGCCTTTGATATCCCGGGTCCAGCGGCGTCTAGTGAGGGCATCCGAAACCAATCTAGAATTGCGGGTCATAGCTGGCACCGCATCGACCAAGTGCGGCGCAATCGAGGCAATTGACCGTCCATCTAGCCAATTGTCTCGCCAGAAAGAGTGTTGCCCTCCCATTCCCTACGACCACCGAGGTAGATAAGTCAAATAGGGCCTGGGGGGAAGCACTAGTGGAGACCGGTAAGGTGGCCCAGGCTTTGTCAGGTTCAACTCGTGCGAGCCAATTCCAGCGAAGTCGCAGGGCCCAACCAGAGAGCTTAAGATCTCGCAAAGGCCCAGCCCCCCTAGTGGCAGGGCGCGACAAACCTTTGTCCAAGCGATCGCACAGTGTCTCCCTGAGACAACCTCTGTTCCTTTCCAGAGGAAGGCTCTCATAATCTTTTCAATAGCATCAATTGCCCACTGTGATAGGCAGACCGCAATGGAAAGGTAGACCGGGACGGCCGAGAGGGTAACCTTGGTATGAATTAGGCATCCGCCCTTATTCATTAGTCGGCCTCTCCACGCCGGATTCGACGAGGCATCCTGCTGCAGCCGGTACCAATCCGCCATGTACCGCCGCAACCCCGGCAGGACGCCCTCGGCGTACCTCGTGTCCAGGCTCCGGCGGCAGGAGGCCCTGCAGAGAAGGTACGGCCCGGCACCGCCGCCTACAGCACGGCGCAGGAGCACCTCAGGTCGCGCAACAGGACGGTCTCGCCCGCCGAGTGCAAGTACCTCGTCTCCATTTCCTACCGCGGTCTCGGGAACCGGATCCTCGCCGCCGCCTCGGCGTTCACGTACGCGCTGCTCACCGGCCGCGCGCTCCTCGTCGACCCCAGCAACGGGATGGGCGCCGGCGAGCTGTTCTGCGAGCCCTTCCCCAACACGACGTGGCTGCTGCCGCCGGGGTTCCCGCTGACGAGCTACACCAACTTCAGCGTCGACACCGCCGAGAGCTACGGGAACATGCTGAGGAACAAAGTCGTCAGGACAGTCGCCGCCGGTGACGTGCCGGCGGCGCAGCAGCTGCCGGTGTACGCGTACATTCATCTCAACCACGACGCCACCGAAGACGACAAGCTCTTCTACTGCGACGAGGGCCAGAGGCTGCTCCGGAACGTCCCGTGGCTGGTGATGCGGACGGACAACTATGTCGTGCCGGGACTGCTCCTGGACACGGGGTCCCAGGGGGAGTTCGCCCGACTGTTCCCAGAGCCCGACACCGTGTTCCACCACCTCGGCCGGTACCTGTTCCACCCGACCAACCACGTCTGGGGCCTCATCACGCGCTACTACAAGGCTTACCTCGCGACGGCGCCGCAGCGAGTGGGCATCCAGGTGCGCGTCTTCCACAAGAAGCACCCCAATTTGCCGGCGCTCTTGGAACAGGTCACCAAGTGCACGCACAAGCATGGGGTGCTCCCGGAACTGGAGCTCACTGGGACAGATCAGCCCGTCGACCGTCCGTCCAAAGCCGTTCTCGTCACCTCCCTCAAGTCCTTCTTCTCTGAGAAGCTGAGGAGCATGTACTGGGAGCACGCGGCGGCCACCGGCGAGGCGGTGAGCGTGCACCAGCCGAGCCACGAAGAGTTCCAGCAGTTCGGTTCCAGGTCCCATGACACAAAGGCATGGGCGGAGATCTACCTGCTGAGCTGACGGACACGCTGGTGACCACCGGCTTGTCGACGTTCGGGTACGTGGCGCAGGGGCTCGCCGGCCTGAGGCCATGGGTCATGTACAAACCGGAGAACAGCAGTGTTGTGCCCGACCCCCCGTGCGGCCAGGATGTGTCCATGGACCCGTGCTTCCACAGGCCGCCTGTCTATGACTGCAGGGTGAAGCATGGGGCGGACACCGGAAAGAATGTGTATGTGCCGCAGCTCAAGCATTGTATCGACAAGAGCCGGGGTTTGAAGCTTGTTCAATCATCGTAGCTGATGCTTGTAGGTTGGTGGCTTCAACGTAAAGTTAGAAGACTTAACTCTTAGCGTGAAATAATATGTAGGTTCGCGCGCATTTGCCCGTCTAAGACGCCAAACTATTTATAGGTTTTTTATATCGGTGTAAGAGTTTGCACATCCATAATTATTTTTTGTAGTACACAATTCTAATATATAAAAAATATGTTGAGGAAATTCACCATCCATTGTTTGGGAGCGTGATGAATCTTTTTTTTTTAACCTAAGATTGTGTCTTAATAATACTCCCTCCGTCCCAAAATAATTGTCGTTTTAGCTCTCGGCACGGAGATTAAGAAAAGTTGATAAGGTAGGTGCGCAGAAAACGAGAAGGAGAGAGATAGAGATAGAGGTGTATTAGGAAGAGAGAAAGGTGCATCGGGAAGTGAGAATGACAATTATTTTGGGAAAACTGGATGAGGTAGGATGCCAAGTAAACTGGGACGGAGGGAGTACGATAGTACGTGATTCTTAATGTGATAAGGAGTTATTATTTTCCATGTGACTTGCTTGTAAAATCCAAGCAAATCTGGGGGGGGGGGGGGGGGCACAGGCCCTGCTAGCCACCTTTTGACTCTGCCATTGGCCATCATCTGCTTCATGTTGTTGTTGTCGAGCCGCAGCTTGATGAACAAGCTGTTGCGGCTGCGAGCATCGTTGCGTCCACGTGAGCATTAAGTTGCAAAATAAAAAAGAAGGGATCTAGGTCCATTGTAGAGCTTGGTTGGATACGTCACAGGTGAGGCGTGATGTCGTGGTACGAGAAGTGGGCCCATCCTAATTTTCACGAAAACCAAACTTAGCCAACGCACTCTAGTCAAACTGAAGGAAATTGTTTGGCACAATCCGGTCCGATTTTTTCGGTGTTTTCAAGTTTGAATTTGAAAATATGACAAATTTTGACCGGTATATGTGCGTACACACTTACTCACACCACAACGCACGCCTACACCTACCCACGCACACGCTCACTCAGTATCGAAGACTGCGTCTCTTCAGAGACCACCGAAAACCACCAGCCTCTAGTGTGCGACAAGAAGCGTCGCACTCCTGTTGTGACACTACACACGAAGAGGTGACTGCAAATTTATTTTAGGGACAAGCCCCGGCGAGGACCTTAGTGTGATCCTAGGGATGGAAGACCCGGGTGTGGCCGCGCTCACAACACGAGCTGCTGACCAATCGAGCGTCAGCTCGTCCTCCGGTTGCGTCTTTCTGTTCATTGCAGGTTGGAACAGCCGGCCGCCGGCGCCGGCACCGCTGGCACGCGTCGGAGTCCAAATGCCGATGAGGCGATGATCGACCAGCTGGGCCCAAGTCCTGATTCATGACGTTGCGACACGGCACCTGATAGTTTCCTTTTAGTTTCATTTCTCCGGCGACGGGTGCACCACCGGAGTTTTGGGGCGATGCATGGCTGGACAGTGTGCGACACGGCTATCTCAAGCTTTCCAAGCTCTCCACAGCCATTTCAGTCACGCTGGTGCCACCGTGAGGGACGTCCTAGAGCGTGGCCTTGAAAACTTCCTGGTCCGGTGGTCGATCCCTCGACTCTCCACGGTTGCCTTACGAGAACTGTCAGCTCTTGGGATGAACTAGCCTCCGTGGCTGATGCCCAGGACCAACGCTACTGCCTGCTGAATACCGGCGCCAAAAGACATTGCGCTCGGCGCCCATATACAAGGTAGCAACACAACAGGCGACGCCGTGCCCTTCTTCGAGTTCATCTGGCAGAACAAGTACAATTCTTCTGCTGTCTCCTTGTGCAGGATCGTATCCAATGCAGGACCAACCTTGTGAAGAACTTGTTTTAATTACCAATGCGGACTGTGAGACTTGCCACTAAGCTCCAGAGTCAGCCGATCACCTCATCTCCGAATGCTCATTTGCAAATTCCTTCTGGACACTGTTGGGGTTCGGAGACCTGCCGGGCATAGCACATTAACTATGGACCATTTCTCGACCGGCTAGTGTACTCGCCCTCCACTTCAGCACCTTTGTCCTACTGTGCTGCTGGCAACTCATGGAAACATCATCACGATGTGGTCTTTCGCAGCATGCCCCCATCGCTACCCCGTCTATTTCAAGCTTGTCGAGATGAAGCGCAACTATGGAAATACAGGCTACACCAACTAGAGATAGATTGGTACGCCCTCCGTTTCAAAATAATTGAAACTTTTAACTTTTAGACATTACATTTGACCATCTATCTTATTCAAATTTTTGGTATAAATACTAAAACAAACATATGTCATGATGAAAGTATTGTTAATGATAAACCAAGTTACAGAAAAATAAATAATATTTGCATAAAATTTTTAAATAAGACAAATGGTCAAACGTGATGTCTAAAAGTAAAAAAATGTTAATTATTTTAGGACTGATGGAGTAGTAAATTCTTGGTGTTCTATATTTCATATGTAATCTAATCCCTCTGCTCCTCCTGCTGCTGTAATTAACTTTTTTTTTACACGTGGCAAGAATTTGACCAAGGTCAAGGCTAGTGAGGCCTTGCCAGCGAGGATAGAGTATGTCGGGGTCACACGGCGTGCGCATGTCTGTTTGAATGCTCAATGTGTTGTACGGCGGACAAGTTTGTGGGCCGACATTTGCAAAGTAAAAGTTTGTGGGCCTATATGACACAAACGAAAAGTTCGGGACCTAAAAGTGTAAAATAAAACATCAAGGACCTAGATGACACGGGCCGATAAGTTCGTGGACCTCCCTTGCATTTTATTCTAACTAATTTCAATCCATATTATCTGTTGCCGAATCAACAATAACACAAATAAACAGAGTGCGCATGACTCAATTGATTAGGTTCTTTGTGGTGTAACCAATCCACTCGGGTTTAAGTCCCAGACTTGGCACGTGTGTTGCACCATGCACCTTTTCGGTATTTATTGATAACTTTGTGAGTCTTAAGATCAACCGACCCAGTCTTTTGGGAGCGCTCATAGAGGTAGGAGTTGCGTGCGCGTATCTATAAAGATGAGTATTCGTGCTTGTTTATGAGTATCCGCGTCTGTATTGTGTTTTAGTAAAACAAATCTTAAAAAGATTCAGATTTAGGTCAACAGTAAAGTATATATACAGCAGCACGTATATGGTGACCCTGTGTCTGGTGTTGTCTGGTGCATGCACCCTGTCAGTGTCACCGTACAATGGCCTAAGGCTCGTGTGCAAGCATGTGATACGTGAGAAATGGATTTTCACTAGTGCTTTTTTTGTTTTTTATATTGCTGTCGCCGTTGATATTTTGAGTTATATTTGACAATACATCTTATTAAAAAAATAAAAATTATCATATATTTTATTATAATTTTGTATCACTAATGGAAATTAAAATTTTGCTCATAAATTTACATATTTTGACTGATACTTTGAAAAAGATGAACGTTCAAACTTAATCAAAAAGTCAAGGGCGACAACAATTTAAAAACAGAGGAAGTATATAGCAATATGTGTTTAGATTTCCAGAGGTGGTATTGGGTCAAAAGAAATTGACAGAAGTGATTTGTTTCCTAATATTCCGGCCAAGCCCCTATCACTAGTATAAAAAGATCCTACGGTGACGGAACCCTATTTACAGTAGTGGTGGACACACTGATTTCCGACACTAGAGCCAGCTGGAGACCATAATACTGGCAGTCAAATATGACATCAGCGCCTAAAACAAATTTGAAACACACTAGTGGCGGACCTCATCATGTCATCGTGCCCACCACTAGTTAGGAAAAATAGTTAGTGTTTTTCCTTTCAGTAGCGGGCTGCTTGCGTCAGCGATCTGCCACTGAAGATCACCTGGCTCAGTTTGAGCACATTCCAGCCCGACAACGAGTTCATATATAATCAGCACTTAGGTTTTCACTTCCCTGGCTCCTCTCTCTCAGCCCGCTACCTCTCTCTCCCATACAAGCTGCCAACTCTCATCCTCCTCTCTCTCTCTACCCCCGCACACAACAGTAGTACGCCGCCTCCCGTGCACTTCTTGTTTGTATAGCCATGGAGGCCACTCTCACCGGCGCACGCGTGCGACATGGTCATGTGCGGCTCTCCGTAGTGGCACCTAGCTAGGGTTCCGGCATGGCACCCTCCCTCCTCCATTTCCTCCCACGCGAGACGGCCACATCCGTTGCAAGGAAAGCATCCATGTCCAGATCTGGGGACTTGCGACGCGAGAGGCGGATCTGGCGTGAGGAAGACGGATCCAAGGCACGGGTAGCGCCCTCCTTACTCGTCGGTGGTGGCGCGGGTCGCATCCCTCAGTGGCTGCGTGGGTTACCTCCCTCTGTGCAGCTCGGATTCAACGACCTCGAGGCGTGGTCGCTCTCTAGTGGCGGGCAACTCGTCCGCCAGTGCTATTTTCCCAACAATAGTGGCATAAGCGTAGTGATGGGCGAACTACAGGCCAAAACTGCCCGCCAGTGAAAGCCTCCATTGTACTAGTGTATAAAACGTAGGCTAATCTAGTTTATCACATCTCAGATGCTAATCTAGTCCCAAGTCTCTCTGCTGCTGTGCTTGAAACTTGGGGAAGACAACGGGGAAAGGAGATCAGATTAGAGCAAGAAGCAAATGTATTCTCCACTACTTTGTGTCCTTTTCCCCTGGTAAGAAAGATCAACAACACTGTTTTGTTGATACTTTTATATTGCTCATGTGACTAACCGACTGAAACAAGATAATATCCGTTTCTTTGGATTGATCTGGCACATTCTTCCTCACCACATTCATATTTCTACATAGGGGCTCCTCGGAGCATTTGTGGTTGCCTTAGTGGTGGCGTCTACCGTCATCTCAGGGCAGATGACTGACGAATGACCTGAGGGAGGCCGATGCCAGCGCCATGGATGTGGCGTTCAAGCACATCGCAGCAACATGCTGCATCTCCTCGAAGCCAATCGCTCATCCTTTGCCATCGCGAGCACTATGCAGACCAACAGATCAGCTTTGTTCTCTCACGTACTCACTGTTTGTTTCCATTTGGTTTTGCTCACATGTTTGTAATATTAAAGCATGTTACATCCTCTGATTACAAAAGCACTCCAAACAACTACAACTCCATTTAAGGGAGTCAAGAAACCTTGAAAGAGCCGCTAATTCCACCATCTAGGATCACCATATCAGATGGATATGCCACAGACGAGAACTCTGATATCAACACGGCCATCTTACCCACCACCGTCATACTCCAAGGTAATAATACACCTCATACGCCTCAAGATCGCTGTCGCACCATGCGCCAATATCTGGACTCTCCGTGACGAGGAGCCGCCTACCTCGAGGTCGCTGAATCCAAGCTGCACAGAGGGAGGCAACCCGCGCAGGCACCGATGGATGCGACCCGTGCCGCCACAGAGTAAGGAGGGTGCTACCCGCGCCTTTGATCCGCCTTCTTCGCACCAAATCTACCTCTCGCTCGCAAGCCCCCAGATCTGGACGTGGATGCTCTCCTTGTGACGGATGTGGCCGTCTCGCGTGGGAGGAAGTGGAGGGACGGTGTAACGGAACTCTAGCTAAGTCCAAGGTGGAGCCACTCGACGGAGTGCCGCGCACGACCACGTCACACGCGTGCGCTGGTGAGAGGGGCCTCCATGGCTACCGATGAGAGGTGCACGTGAGGCGGCGGGCTACTGCTGTGCACGGGGAGAGAGAGGAGGAGGATGAGAGGGTGGCGGCTTGTATGGGAGAGAGAGGAAGTGAGCTGAGAGAGAGGAGCTAGGGAAGTGGAGTGAAAACCTAAGTGCTGATTATATATGAACTCGTAATCGAGCTAAAACGTGCTCAAACTAGGCTAGGTGAGCTGCAGTGGTGGATCGTTGACGCAAGCAGCCCGCCGGCGAAAGGAAAAACACTAGTAGTGGGCACGATGACATCATGAGGCCCGCCACTTGCGTGTTTCAGATTTGTTTTAGGCGCTGATGTCATCTTTGCCTGCCAGTCTGTACTATCGGAAATCAGTGCCTCCACCACTACTATAAATATGGTTCTGTCACCGTAGGCTCTTTTATACTAGTGATAGGGGTGTGCCGGGATATTAGGAAACAAATCTCTTATGTAAATTTTGTTTGACCCAATACCACCTCCAGAAATCTATACGCATGTTTGCTATCTACTCCTTTCGTTTTTAAATTGTTGTCGTCGTTGACTATTTGAGTTAAGTTGAAAGTTCGTCTTTTTCAAAATTTTAGTCAAAATATGTAATTATGTTTTAATTTCTTCAGTGATAAATAAATCATAATAAAATATATGGAATCTTTTATTTTTTAATAAGACGAATTGTCAAAAGTAACTTAAAATGTCAATGACGACAACAATATAAAAGAAAAAAAAAGCACTACATTGGGCGGTGAAAATCCATTTCTCACGTGTGGCATGCTTGCACGCGGCCGTGGCCACTGTACGGTGACACTGACAGGGTGCATGCACCAGACACACAGACACGAGCAACAGAGTCACCATACGTGCTCCTCTACTGTTGACCGAAATCTGAGTTTTTTAAGATTTATTTTTCTAAACACAATACAGACACACACATTCACAAACAAGAACGAGTATTCATCCCTGTAAATACACGCACGCAACCCATACCCCTATGAGTGCTCCCAAAAGACTTGTCAGTTCATCTTTAGATTCATCAAGTTATCAAAGGGAAAGAATAAATACCGTAAAGGTGCAACACACATGCCAAGTGACTTAAACCCGGGTAGATTTGTTACACCACAAAGAACCTAATCAACTGAGTTATGTGTGTTATTGCTGATTCCGCAGCAGATAATGTGGATTGAAATTAGTTTGAATAAAATGCAACATAGGTCCGTTTCATCTAGGTTTTGTTTTGCAATTTTAGGTCCCAAACTTTTCGTTTGTTAGATATTGGTTCATAAACTTTTACTTTCCAATTGCCGGTCCACGAACTTGTTCGCCTGTGACATATAGATTCATAAACTTTTGAAGCGGTGTACAACACATTCATACCCCTTGAGCATTCAAACCGACATGCGCACGCCATGTGACCCCGACAAACGTTGTCCTCGCTGGCAAGGTCTCACTAGCCTTAACCTCAGTCAAATTCTTGCCACCGTGTTAAAAAAAAGAGTTTTTGTTCCTAGATGACATATATAAACAAGTTCTTAGACGTAAAACATCAAAGTAAAGTTTATGGACCTGGATAACACAAACAAACAAGTTCATAGGCCTAAAACTGCAAAACAAAATTTTATGGACCTACATGACACAGCATTTTACGTTTTAGTTTACATAGTACTTCATACCACGTCATTCTTGTTTGACACAAGATCTTTTTAAATTCGATTTTTCGTGAGGTAATATTGAGGTGATATGATATCGTTTCTTCTGGTTCTTTTTCCTTTTTTGCGATTATTGTTTCTTCTAGTTTGGCCACGCAATTTACCTTTCCGTGCTAACCAACCAGGCTGGGAAAGATTGTTATATTATCTGCTGCCCAATAACAGTAACACAAATACAACACGCATTAAACTAAATCTTCAAAGATTCAGATTTAGGTCAACAATGAATTTCACTTCAGTAGTTTCTTTCCAGTAGTAGTAGAGACCTGGTTCTTAAAAGACCTTGGTGTAATTTCGTTGCTTTCGGGTAATGAAATTTCGGGCCGAGCCCTGCCGTGGAAAGAAAAAAGGTCAACAATGAAGGATAGATTTCAGACTATCACACAGCAGGACGTATGGTGATTCTGTGGCTGGTGCGTGCGCCCACTGTCAGTGTCACCGTGCAAAGGTCACGGCTCGTGTGCAAGCATGACACGTGAGAAATATATTTCACTGCCCAGCGTATAGTAGGTAGCAACACTACGTATGGTCAAACAAAATCGAAGACGATATTTGTTTCCTATAATATCCCGCCCAAGCGCCTATAAAAAAGAAGGCTATAGAACCCATGCTCATCACCTCTCTTCTACTCTCCCGTTCTTGAGATCTTCTCGCGCTAATCTAGCGATGACCATGAGGAAAGGAAATCAGATTAGAGAGACAAGTGGTACGTGCCCGAATTAATCTCTACTTTGACTTCTACTGTCTACTGTACGTGTGCGCATTTCTTGGTTAGTATTAGGGACTTCGTACCATTAACCATTTTTCTATGTACTTATTAAGAGTCACCGACTATGTACAATAGGTTTGTTTGCAAAATATCCCCATGAGAGCAACTCCAAGAGGCTCTGTATAAAACAAATTGGATCGGCAAATATAACAAAACGGTGTAAAAAACACAATCCAACAGCCTCTGCATCCCGCTCGCTTGGTTATACGGCTACACGTGTGTCGCATACACCTGGTAAGTGCCCTAATTAATCCCCCATCTACGTGTGTGCGCGCTTCGTGGTTGGTATTAGGGACTTCACAATGTCAACCATTTTACCATATATTATTATTATTATTATTATTATTATTATTATTATTATTATTATTATTATTATTATTAAAAAGTCACCGAATACTATAGGTATGTTTGCAAAATAAGTTCCTTCCCGTACGTGAAATAGAGCGTTGAACGCAACCAGTACGCAATTGTTCGTCCGGTGGTAACACTAACGTTAGAGTACGTAGGAATAGGAAATTAACACCAAATCATCAGAGATCATCCCGTTATTAATTACACCGATCGAGCGAGTCTTTTCTTTCCAAGTCAAGATACGATACGCAAGTCGATCGGCACGTTCGTAGTTTCCTTTCCGCATAAACACGAGAAGAAAAACCTGCCATGTACACGCCTGAAAATTATGTTCCTATAAGGAATGATGACCATTCTGACTGGCCTGCATTCTTTCGTACGTGACGCTGTTCGCCAGGGGTTCCGGCTGGTGCTCCACACCCGGTCCGAGCAGAGATGGTCCGACTGAGCTGCATCGCCGTGTTCGTCTTCGTCGGCGCCCTGCTGGCCGCCGCGGCGCTGATCTGCGTCCTCGAGGTGCGCGCGCTGCGCCGGGCGGCGAAGAGGGAGGCGACAGTGAAAGCTGAGCTGGTCCGGCAGAAGGAGGCGCTCCGGCAGGCGGAGCGGAAGAGCATGAACAAGACCAACGCCTTCGCCAGCGCCAGCCACGACATCCGGTCGTCGCTGGCCGCCATGACCGGCCTGGTCGAGATGTCCCGGCTGGAGACCGAGGGACATCTGCATCAGCAAGCTATTCGGTGAGATTGGCATACTTATGCATGCGATCTACTAACCCCCCCCCACCCCCCCCCCCCCCCCCCCCCCCCCCCACACACACACACACACACGCGCGCACACGCGCACACACACACACGCCATACACGCGCGCGCGCGTGCACACACACAAACACTCTGCATCAAAGTAGATACATGTTCAATGCATGGTCCCAACGTAAATATTTAGATAATCATTGTGGTAAAGATTTTCCTCGATCAGTTAACATTAAGATATTATCAAAAGATATGATTTGTAAGCCTTTCGTACCTTTTTCATATATTCATCAATGTGTTGTAATTTCTGCAGATATACTAAACTCGATACT
Organism: Eragrostis nindensis; assembly: GCA_012490785.1. NCBI lineage: Eukaryota > Viridiplantae > Streptophyta > Magnoliopsida > Poales > Poaceae > Eragrostis > Eragrostis nindensis. The sequence continues at coordinate 131,200 of JAAXCT010001609.1, read as the reverse complement.
AGACACAAGCAAGGTCGAGTCAGGGAAGATGCGGCTAGAGGAAGTAGAGTTCAACATGGCCGACGTCCTGGAGGAATCCGTGGACATGGCCAACGTCGTGGGCGTCAGCAAAGGGTTAGAAGTGGTCTGGGACGCCTGCGATTTGTCCGTCCTGAAATGTGCAAACGTGACGGGTGACTGCAAGCGCCTCAAGCAGATTCTTGACAACCTACTCGGCAACGCCCTCAAGTTCACACACAAAGGGCACATCATTCTCCGGGCCTGGGCGAACCGTCCGATTGCGAGGAGCTGCATGAGTGCTCCTTCAAGGTTTGCGTGCGGCAGCCGACTCGGCTGCAATTTCTTGTCGTGCTTGTTTGGAGCAAGGGACGATGGAGATGAGCATGGTTCTTTCAGTATTGCGCAGAATGACCCCAACTTAGTTGAGTTTTACTTTGAAGTGGTTGACACCGGCATAGGGATCCCCAGGGAGAAGTGGGAATCGGTGTTTGAGAACTATGTTCAGGTGAACGATGGTCAAGGAGGCACTGGCTTGGGACTCGGAATCGTGCAGTCCTTTGTAAGTCGTCTCATTTCAATGTTTTCAATTAAACGTTTTCCAGCTTATAATTTTCTTTGTAAACCCCTAAACCCCTAAGCCCTAAATTTTTCTGATTCTGCTAATGTATCTAATTAAATCACAGGTTCGTCTGATGGGAGGAGAAATTAGTATCAAGGAAAAACAGCCCGGAGAAAGAGGAACATGCTTCGGCTTCAACGTGCTTCTGAAGATAACTGAGAGGCAAGAAACTGAAGACATAGAAGAAGGCCCATCAAACACACTAAATGACTATAACCTCAGAGCCTCAGTGTTTCAAGAGGCCAACCGTTTTAAGGGTGTGCATTGTGTTCTTTATGTTCATGGGGCTGAAACCAGGAGGATCATGCAACCTTTGGCTGGTCCCGCAAGCTGAGTTCATTGCTTCGACGCTGGAGAAGGTGCAACGCATCAGTATGTCACTGACAAGGGCGTCGTCGCCCACCGTCAGTGCCGACACCACAAGCCGCTGTTTCAGTTCCAAGGACATGGTCAGCCAGGTCTTGCCAATATCGTTGAGGAGCAGCACTGGCCAGAGGAGACGTAGCCTTGGAGGCCATCCTTCTGGCTTGCTTGTTGTCACTGATGTGTCCAATGGAGTGGAGGTCATTTGGCAGGAGATGGTGAATTTTTCCAGAATCAAGCACCAGACTCCATGCAAAGTTGTTATATTGGCTGATCTGAAGACCGCTTGTGAGATTTGAGGAGGTTCGAGGAATTGGGCTGTGATCTGTTTTTGCGAAACCGATGCACGGGTCTCGCTTATATGCTATGCTAAGGACCTTGAGAGATCTTCAAGCCTCTGATGCACAAAGTTCTTCTCAAGTGGGTGAGGTTGTTGTTCCTAGTCATCAGCCAGAATTGCCTGGGATTGTTCTCCATGATGTGCATGAAACTGCTGCAGCAACTGAAGTTGCAGCTCAGGAAAAGAAAACAGAAGATTATAAGCCACTGGCTGGGATGCATGTCTTGCTAGCTGAAGGCACTTTAGTGATGCAAACTATCCAAAGGAAAATGCTGACCCAACTAGGAGCAACTGTCAAAGTAGCAGTAGATGGATCTGAGGCGGTGAAATTGTACAAGCAAACCCTTGAGCAGGCTAGTGTTTCAGAAGAGGGTACAGTGCAGTTACCTTACCATGTTATCTTCATGGACTGCCAGGTTTGCGCAATAAAATTTGTTACCTCTTTGTGCAAAGCTTAGTTTAATGATTGTATGACATTGATATTATTCCTTCTATGATTTAGATGCCCATAATGGATGGTTATGAAGCAACAAAACTCATTCGTGAGGAAGAAAAAAGCTATGGAATTCACACTCCGATCATCGCACTGACTGCTCATACCATAGAGGAGGACCTGCAGAAGGCTATCGATGCTGGGATGGATCTGCACCTGACAAAGCCAGTAGAAAGGATGAAGATGGTCGAGGCTCTTTGCCATATCTGCAAACGTAACAACTGATGGTATACAACCCCTCATAGGGCGAATAGTCCAAGAAATAGGTGGTTTTGTTGAGTAGGATAATACAGGGAGGGACTGAGATAGCGAGATCAGGTGTATCCAATTTTTTATGATTTTGAACTTCTGTGGTAGCGAGGCCAGGTTAAAACCATTCTGATTTTCTAGAAGTATTTTATTATATCGAATTTGCAGATTTTTCACCTTTTGATTTTCACCTTTTGAATTTTTAATGATTTTGAATTTGTTTATATGTGTCATGTAGGTCAAAAACCTTTTTTTTTTTGCACGGTGGCAAGAATTTGACCAAAGCTAGTGAGGCCTTACTAGCGAGGACCACGTATGTCAGGGTCACATGGCGTGCGCATGTCGGTTTGAATGCTCAAGGGGTATGGATGTGTTGTACACTACTTCAAAAGTTTATAGACCTAGATGACAGCGAACAAGTTTGTGGACCGACAACTGCATAAAAGTTTTCCCTATATGACACAAACGAAAAGCCTGTGGATCTAAAACTGCAAAATAGAAAGCACAACGGAGGTGGACGCCCGCACGCCTCTCTCTCGGAGAGGGCGACGGGCAGAACCCTAGCCGCCGCCGCCCAAGTCCTCCACACCGAAGCTCCTCCGTCTCGCTCCTCCAGAGCGGGCGCCGGGAAAGCTGAGCCGCAAGGAAGGCGGCAGCGGGCCGTTCCTCGTCTTCGCGTCGCCGGGGGCTCCACCCCCCCCCCCCCCTCGTCGGATCGGTCTCTCCTCCACTTGATCTAGCATCTCTGTGCCCAGATCTGCACGGTGGGGGGTTGCTCGGCCTGGCGCTCGCCCCTCCTCGACGCCGACGCCGCCTACTGCTCTTCGGCGATGGCGGCTTCCTCTCGGCGCTTCGGCGGAAAGCAGCCCCTGCGCAGGGCTGCAACTCATCCCGGCGGCTGCGGCATGGATGCGTGGCCGTGGTGGCCAGGCGGGCTGCCGTTCTCCCCTTCCAGGCGATGGTGAGTGGCCCGGCCGGGCCCTCCATTGGTGGGGGGTTGCCCTTTGGCCAGAGGCCGGCGCTGGCCTTTGCCCCAGCCATCCAGGCGGATGGTCGGGCGGTGCTACGGTAGTGGTGGCCAGGGATGTGGAGATTTTGGTGGTCGCCTTGTTTTGCATTGCTGAGCTTATTGGCGCGAGGCATCTAGCTTGCCTTCGATCTGTGCGGTGGATGCTTCGGGCTAACGCCCTGTCCGGCGATCGCCGGTGTTGTCGATGGTGACACCTTCTGGTGTTGTTTCCCTCGTTGGAGGCATCAATGTGGAGCCAACTGATGTCTCCTCATTCGTGGGATTCTCTGGGCGAAAGCCCTGATGGCGGCATCTTTGGCGCCGTGTCCTCCTTGGAGGCGTCTTATATGGAGGTCCTCGCTACACTAATGCGACTGCCGCCTGCCCTCTCCTGCTCGGTTTGCATCTCTCCGGTCTGTTCTTTCTACTTTGTTGTTGCTCTGGTTCGCCTTGGTTGACGTCTCCAGGACCCGACGAGGCGGCGAGCATGGTTGCTAAGCTCGTTGCTTCGTTTTCTTCCAGCTCGCATGGTTGGCGACGACTGCATTGTTCAGCGGCTCTCCCTTCTTTGAGGCTTCCTTCCCCCATAGGTCGTCGGTGAACGTTGGACCTACTAGCAACTTGAATAGCCAGCCCCTGTTCTTGTTAGATGCGGGCAGTTGTTGTTGATCACACGTCTTCGGAACCCAGGCTGCCAATTCAGCAGATCAAAGCTGCAAATCGTTGAGCTCCGGTGTTTTGCTTCGTTATGTGTGGATTGGAAGTCTTTGTGTTCGATCAGTGCTGCCTTTTTGTGAATTTCTTCACTTGTTTGAAGCCGGGTTTTAGTAAGGCCAGGGGGCTCGTTCTCCTCATATGAACCCTTCCTCCTTCAAGCTCCCCTACCTTTCTCAACATGGAGGGCGTTGGAAGACATAGAGTGGCGACCAGCCGGCCACAGCGTGGGGAGGTTCCTACGCCTTGGTTAGATGAGGACAAGAGTTGAAGCTCTCAAATGAATGGTGCGAATTCGGCAAGCAAGGTGCCTTCGGGGACGGTGCAATCTGGTGATCGGAGACATACGTAACCAGTGGTGCTACTTAGAGTTGTTCTTATGTGGCCTTGTACCTCTGCTTGGTATGCCGAGCTTAACCTTATGTTTTGATGCTCAATGAGCATTGTGCATTGTAATGATGTATCTTTCGCGCTTCTCGCGCATTTCGAATGAAATGTAGATTGGGAATCCCCCCACCCCCGAATCGCTCGAAAAAAAAACTTCAAAAATAAAACTTCATGGACCTAGATGACACGGACGGACAAGTTCTTGGACCTCCGTTGCATTTTACTCTTTATTTTTTTTTTTGGCAGACATAGATAGACTGACAAATCAGTGAAAAGAACGCAGCATAGTAGAGGGAAAAATAACTATGTATAAGAAGAGAGCTGCTATAGGCACGACCCATGCGTGCATCCAGCGTCCGACCAGCCAATCAGGGTGCTCAGATTGTACTCCTGCGTACGTGAGTCGGTCATTCAGGTCGGACGCATAGTCATTCTCGTATGAGAAGGGCTAAGGGTGCAGGAATATTGGCGCAAGTTTTTGGCTGAGCAGCTTGCTGACACGAGAGGTTAAAAATAGCCACGGGAGAATTCCAACCTGAACCAGCAAAATGAGGGATTAGGGGGTAAGTAAGAGAGTTGGGAAACAATGTAGCAGAGTTGGAAAAAAAATCCACAAATAACCAAGTTTATTAGTATATACGTCTCACAACCGACGATGCTGAAATCTGAAACAGAATATCATGTCTTCTTTTTTGCAATCCCACCCATTTATACCTACTAAGTTGTTACATGATTGAATATCTTTCCTCAATATAAACTGGCATTGTTAGCACGGAGTGAACTCAAACCTATCAATGTGAGGCTTTAGTTAGCTCAAAGTTAATTTGTTGATACTTACCACAACACGGCCTGTTGCAGCATCTACACCTCTCCTGGAAAACATCCTTCCTGTGAATAACTTCAATCATTAACTTACACACGATTTTATATTAAATGGTGTAACAGATAGTCCAGTGAAACAGAAAGGGATAATTTTAACAACAGGCAAGAAATGCGCAAATGATACAGATGAGACTAGGGATGTCAATTCGGGTCGGGTATTGGGTACCCGACGGGGCTCGGCGCGGGGCTCGTTTTTCACCCGTGGGTGGCGCCCGTGCCAGACCCGACATGAATAGGGTACAGTGTGAGGATTTATACTTACCCATGGGTTACCTGACGGGGACCCAAAATTTGAAATGTAGAAGTATTCCAGCCCAGCCCGGCTTCTTCAGCCGGCCCAACCTAGCTTGTTCACTTCATTGCATCAAACCCTAACCCCTCCCCACGCTCGCAGCCACTCCCCATGCCCGCCGTCGCCACCACTCGGTCTCACCGCCCGCCGCGCCGCCGCCACCGCGCCGACATGCCGCTGTCACCACTCGATCCCACTGCCCGTTGCGCCGCCGCGCCGCCGGGGCTGGTCGCGCTCCCACGACGTGTCACGCCTGGCGTCCGTGGCGCGGCCGCTCCGTCTCGCCCGTGGTGCGGCTACTCCATACGACGACGTCCACCCGCCGGGTACCTGATACCCGATGGGCACGGGGCGGGTGGGGATTTTTACCCGATGCACATGTCAGGGCGGGCATGTGTTTGCTCTACCCGCCCCGAACCCGCCCCATTGCCATCCCTAAATCAGACCATAGTCATATCACTCGTATAACATTATTACCACAATAGTTCAGACTTCATCTGAAAATCAGTATCTGTATTGTTCCCGGTGAAAATAGAAACCTTCTTTTGTCGAGCATTTCAGATGTTTTTAGTGATTGCTAACTAGAGTATTACGCTTACTTGCATATGAGATATGAAAAGGCAAACATAGGTTCCTTAAGATATTCTTCTGAGCAAACAAAACTTTCCTAGTGAATATTATCACAATAAACTCACATTTTCCCTGTAAAAAGATTACTAGTAGCTAAATATATAATCAGGCAACTAACAAGGTTTTGGAACAAGTTGCGAAGTGAGCAATGGCATTAACGTACCGAAGGGCTGCAGAAGATGCTGGGGAACGGTAGTTACAGGAATACTCCAAAACCACAATATGAGCAGACCATAAATTAGAACCTAGAAGATGAATCTGATGAGATATCCCAAAATATTATAAATACCAAAATATGCAAAAATGAATGCAGAGAACAAAACTACATGACTAAAGAAGCACCTTGCTGATCAACAGAACTCTTCCATATTGGTCATACAAAGACTGCTTTCCTTTGATGTTCAGCTCTTGCACTGCAAAATGGACAGTAGAAGAGATGCTATAAAATTTGTAAATTGCAATTGCATTTATGCAATAGTTATCACTAAGAAACGAGATTTGATTAGAAATCAACGTCATTTTGAGGCTCCAAGCCTCCAAGATAAGTTAATACGGGAGAAACTATCACGTTCTACAATGCCATCACAAGGGCAAGGCGAACCAATTGAAAAAAACAAAAAGTAAGACTGAAGCAAGTAGTGATGCAAAATTGAAGTACCTTTTGACAGCTCCTTCTCTTTGGCAGCAGCCAGCCTCTTGAGTTTCGCTGCCTGTGCAAATGTCGATGGACTGCAAACACAAACAGGGAGGGAATCAAAGATTCAGAGATAGGAGATAACAGAAAGGTGTGAATATCAACTGTATCATCTCGCCAGATCGCACAGGAGAAGGGTAATCAAATTGCTCACGTTGACAATGCACTAGCCTCCTTGAGAAGTTGCGCGATCTCCACACGCAGTTTGATCTCATCACCAGTAATCGCTCCCCTCTGAAACATCAACCGGTCAGAAGTCAGGACACAACTACTGGAGCAGAACTGAAAACAGTCCGGATTAGAGGTGGTAGCGGATCCAATAATCGTGGAGCCAATCCTATCTTACATTCACGATTCATAAACTCCGTAATTTTAACCAAAATCGAATCTTTTCTTCCCAAGAGTCAAGAGAACCATCTTTTCGTGAACAAGAACAAATAAGAAAGAACTTTCTCGGTCCAGACCTTTCTGACGAGATCGAGGACGCTGTCGAGCATCTGCAGCGCGGAGACGAGGAGGAATACGAAGATGGCCGCCAGGGACATGGTCGCCGGCGCGGCGCGCGGTGCGGTGGTGATGGATTGGTCTGGTCCAATGGGCGCTCTCCTCTCCCCTGTTGTGTGGCTATAGCCCGATGAAGCCATCTCTTGTGCCCATATGGATAAATCCCGGCCGTGCCTTCTGAAGCCTCATCGCAGATTAACGGCTCAGATAATCGAGCACGATAGTTAACAGACACCTGAGCAGAAGCAGGGCCGGGCTGAGCCACCCACCCGAGAAAATCCATGGCGCACTCGAGCACGGAGGAGAAGAAGACGGCGGCGGAGATCGTCGCCGCGCTAGATCTGCAGCGGCACCCCGACGGCGGCTTCTACCTGGAGACCTTCCGCGACCCCTCTATCTCCCTCCCCAAGTCCGCCCTCCCGCCTCGCTGTAAGCTTGTTTCACTCACTCACTCACTGCCTTTCCCTAGGTGTCTCGATTTCGCGATTCCTTCGTCTGGATCCTGTACAAGCAAGTAGCGACAGAGAGAAAGATTTATGAAATATTTTGTTAGCGACAACGGTCTGGCCGTTTCGTGAACGGAGTTTTGCCAATTTGGGGATGGTGATTTGTTAGCTCCATGCGTCAATGTTGTTTTGATTTATTTAGGGAACTAGCGTGAACTTCTTGGATACATCGGTAATGCAAGACTTAAGGGTGTGATCATGAGCTGTCTGTAGCAGCACTTTAGCATATTTTCGTACTGTGAAAATTCTTGTAAACTTAGGAAAACGCTTGTAAAATTGTCTATTTATAATGGCCTACTAGGTTCCGTCAGATGATAATGTTTAGAATAACAAGAACAAGGCGCTCACATCTGGCATATATTGTTCAAGTAGTTTTGGTGTTAAAGTGAGAATCAGTAGTAACTGAAATAAGTTAGAGCATATCTATTAACTTAATATTTGGCCAAGAGAAGGAGCCACATTAATCGAAGAAAAAAGAAAAAGAAATTACCCACCACTGCCATTATGAAAAATTAGTCTAACATACCTTTACATGTATTAAAAATTACCCACCATTGACATTACGAAGTAATAGTCTGAAATACCTATACGAAGTTTATAAATTACACACTATACCTATATAAAGTTTACAAATTACACATTAGTGTCATTATGAAAACAATGATCACAAGGACAAAAAAAAAACGATGAAAAGACTATAATCTAACTACATTCGATATAATACAATATATTGGATTGTTAAGACTAGGCACGCTATGTGTGGGTCACCTCACTTGTTTACCACAAAAATAACACTGTGTTAACCAATTATTGTACATACCGAAATGAAAACAAGACAGGATTCCCAACAACCATTTTATCTCCGACCAAAGAACTGATTGGTCATGCGCTTCGGGGTGTACCCAGCAACTATATCCCATAAATAGTGCTAATTTTCTCTTTTCTGAACCTTGCACCCTGGTACTTCTGATTTCTGAACCATACACACGTTTAAGCTGTAACCTTCCTTAGTGGACAATTCTCGCATCTGATGCTTTGTCATATATGGAAGCTACAATAAATTTGTAACAACGAACATCATGTCTTGGTGACTTGGTTGTGCTAATTAATTATCTGAAGAATAGCTTAGACTAGGCAACAGTGTTTTCCCAAATTTGTTAAAATTCGTATTCCATTCCTTGTAGATAAGGTGGACCGTCCTGTAAGCAGTGCCATTTATTTCCTGCTGCCTGCTGGGGAAATTGCCCGTTTGCACCGCATCCCTTGCGCTGAAACCTGGCACTACTACATGGGGGAACCTCTCACGGTCCGCAAACTCATCTGAAATTTCTAATTCGCACCTTATTTTACTCAGCTAACTGATTCGTTCAGGTATTTGAGGTGCATGATGATGGCCACATCAAGATGACAGTTGTCGGTCCTGATCTACGAGATGGCCAGAGACCGCAATACACAGTCCCTCCAAATGTGTGGTTTGGTGCGTTCTTGACCTGCGACATTGAGTCCTTTACCGAAGACGGAAGTGTGTTTGTCAAGACTCCTGGAAGAGACCCAGAGCTGCATTACTCGTTTGTTGGTGTAACCTGTGCTCCAGCATTCCAGTTCGAGGACAATGAACTGGCGACGCGTGAGGACATGAAAGCTTTGGCTCCTAAGCCTGAAGCTTTCATCAATTACCTTGTGCCACCTTAGACTGCCCTAGCTGCTTGCTCTACTGAAGATCACTGTATTATTGTAAGAAGTACATGTATGACTCGCAAAACCTATTTAGTGCGGTAGCCGGAGCTGGCCTTATGCTCACGCTGGCCCTATATATTGTCTTATGTAGCCGTGTGGTTTGTGATGATTTCACTATCATGTATGTCGCACATTTTAATTAGATGTATTATTATAAGTTTCATCTCTATTTCATTATAACGAAACTATCCATTTGATGATGTTTTCTGTAGAGCAGTTTTTGTTCTGAACTTCTGTTCAGTTCGGTACGAAACTGTTAGCTGAAGCATAGACATAGTTGCAATATATCCACAGTGCAAGGGTAGTACGGAAATGAAACAAGGGCGTTTGTGCCATACTCCGTAGTGCTTTAGACCAGCTTGTCCATTCATGAGAAACGAAGTCATTGTCGCGTCGTGGTCAACATCGGAGCAATGAGCCGGTTATAGCATATTAGTAACAGGAAAGTGTCGCGATCGTTAGATGTCACCAAAAAGGAGCGTGTTTGGAGGCGGATCTAGAAAAATTAGTCATTGGTGTCACTCCTATAGGATTTTTGTGTATGCTATGCAATCAACACTGAGCAAACTATTATTTTAATGGAGATTAGTAAAGTTTATTGGTGTCAAGTGACACCACAAAATAGGCCTGGTTCCGCCCCTTTTGGCTGATTTCGCTGTCGTCGTCATGAGCTCGAGCCACCACCAGAATCAAAACTCCAAAGGCTAAGGAATAATGCACTGCTCTCCGTCTCCTCCATGTTGACGTCTGCCATCGACGACACCGGCAGGTGTTCATGGCTCCCCAGTCCCACCACGGTCGGCGAGTAGAGCGGCGGCGGGTTGTCCCTGAGCTCGGACCAATCGAACCTCTCCACCTGAAGCTGAGCCGGACTATCCATTGGCGCGCCGTCGTGCGCCGGCGCGGGACGATCGATCGCCACCTCTTGCGGAGCCACAATGGCAGCAGCGTGGCTGTTGGCGTGCGACACGGCGATAGCGTACACCTCGTCGGCGTCGCTGGTCTGCCGGCAGACGGCGGGCGGCGAGCCCGGGAAGTTGAGCCCGTCCACGGCGCCGGGGCCGCGGAGGCAGACGAACGCCGCGTCGAACGCGCGCGCCGCCTTCTCCGGCGTGTCGTGGGAGCCGAGCCAGATCCGGTCGCGGCTGTTGGGCAGCCGGATCTCCGCCACCCACCGGCCCCACTTGCGCCGCCGCACGCCCTTGTACTTCCTGGTCATCCTCTCCCCCGGCGACGTCGTCGACATGTCATCACTCATCATCGTGGAGCTAGTGACAGCAAGCAAACCAGCAATGGCACCGACGGCCGTCGTTCTGCCACTGGCTGCATATATACGGTGGTGTCAGGAATTAAGCTGCGGAGCGCGAGGCCTCTTGGCGCGAGCCTTCGCTGGATTTAAACGGTTCGGTTTGCCGCGTTGGGAGGACGGGCATGGCGAGTGGGACGGTGACGTGTACGGGCTTGCTTAGCTGTCGGCCCGACGTGTTGGGGACCACGTAGACTTGACCTGGACACTGGATCTACTATGTCCCTACTATTGGAGTACGTGTGTGCGTGCGCGCCTGTGTGATGATTACGACAAGGAACGACGACTGGTAAACGAACTGTCCCCATGATAGTTTGCGACAGAGACGTTGCATTGATACGACTTCCTTGTCGCAATGCAGTTTCTAGAACGTTTTCTTAGCTAAATCTTGATCATGACATGGTCGTTGACAAGATCTTTGAATCCGTACCGTACGTACACCGTGTGTGCACGGAGTCCCAGAGACGACGGACATGCATGGCGTGTGCGCGCGTGGTACAGGGAGGGGGCAACTTGGACGGTCAGCGACGGCATCAGGCATCAGCCTTCCGATTCGCTCTCGATTCCGGTTCTTCACATCCAGAGAGAAAACAAACAGCCAAAAACACCTGAACACTAAAAACCGTAATTAATACCTACCGTACGTATCTAAAGAATTTGTTCGTTCACCGAGTGTACGCGTAAACGCAAGTTGGGAACGTGGAGATGCATGAACGTGAACGTGAACGTGAACGTGAAGGGCGTGCCGCGTGCACACCATGGATCGCAGCGAGCCTCCTCCCAGCGACGACAATGCGCGGCAGCAGAAGCGCACTTCTCCGACTAGGATAGGATAACGGCTCGGAAGGGAGTTGGGCCGCGTTGGGCCTCCTCCAGCACAAACAAATCGTTGAATTAGAACGAACATCTCTTCATTTCTACCTGGCCCCAATTCAATTCATACAATCCAAATTGGCAATTCTGTAAACCAAACGAAGCCCAAGTATCAGCGAGCACGCACCGTTCTAGCCCGCCAGGACTGGAATGTCTTGGTACACGCACAAGCACGTGCTCTCCTAACAGTGGCATGGCTGGCTAATATGAATGTTACAAACGCAGATGGCTATGAATGTTTGCTAATAACACTCCTGCCCGCCCGATTAGATGCGCAAGGCAATGTTTTCTTCTACCATCGAGCAACAAAACTGTCAGCTCGGTCCAGCACTCCAGCTAGTGTTTCTATACATGCCACATTGTCACCGATTCAAGAACGACTATATTTCTTGGCATTGCGAACCCAACCACATTGCTTGCTCAAATCAGTTATACCGCCAAAAAGGGACGAGGAAAATTAAGGCAGTAAAGGGGGGGGGGGGGGGGGGGGGGGGGGGGGGGGGGGTATTTTGGACGCCGACCTCGATCTTCTTATCCCCACGCCGGACGCATGAGGCTGCGGTGGCGTGACGCGCGAGCACGGTCGCGTGCGACGCATCCCCGAGGCACTTCCATGCGTGCGGGGCTTCACGCGGCGCGGCTTGCCCTGCTCTCGGTGGCAAGGTGGTGGTGCTGGAGTCGACGGCAGGAGGTGGCAAGGCTGGACGGAGGCGGTGCTCGACGTGTTTCTTGTGCTGTCCATGCTCCTGCTCGCAAGGTGGGTGGGGTCCACTGGAAGGGGATGGGTTTTAGAGTAACTGCTGGAGCACCCATGCATCAAATCTAAAGGAGGATTTGATGCATGAATTTTAAGGGATCGGCCCCGAAAACATCCATTCCAATCTGTAAATAAACTCAATTCTCACTATCAACTTTGAAATGTTTATACCCCCACCAGTTTATAAACTCCGATCGTGCGTTTTCCCGGTTGTTCGGAACAGCACCCATGCACTAAGACAGATCCGCTCAAAAGCAATCTCAACACTTGCTAATAGTCTACTGGTTGCCAACTCAAAACTGGATGAACCGCAAGCTTAGGAGAGGACAGCCATCACATCATTTGCTTTTAACACTATGTAACCCGTTCCGTCAGCGCCCTTGAACTCACTCCCCGCGTACTTGGAGTACAGCACGGTGCTGCCTGCCTGCACTGACAATGGCTGCCTCTTGCCTTCCTCGTCCAGAGGGCCTGGACCAACAGCTACAACCTGAACCATCGAAATATGGTTATCTCATGTATTTAGATGGCCTATGGTCAGACCACAAATATGTCTAGCTAGTTCAACTTTCTAATTTGCAAAAATAGTCGTAAGAACTCACTGTTCCAATGGATGGCTTCTCTTTCGTTGTTTCAGTGAGGATAAGCCCCCCAGGTGTTTTGTCTTCAACTTCCGCGACCTATCACAAATGCAGGGCAGGAGAATGTCACAATGTATGACAATCGCAGGATATAAAAACAAAGTCACGAATCTCCCGGTGCATTACTTGTAATAATTCGTAACATCCCATACAAAGCTGTTGCAACTAACAGGTAATGTATTACCTTGATGAGAACACGGTCATTGAGAGGCTTCATGTCCTTCACATCATCGGTCTCAAGAACACCAATGATATCATCCTCCTTTAGGATAAGATGTTTAGCGTCGTTGAATTCAACCTCAGTGCCAGCATACTTAGAGTATACAACTTGAGCCCCAGTCTGCATGCGAAACATAAACATTACTGCAAAGTAATTCTTGGGCAACCACGGGAAACATAGGCAGTTAAGAAGTAGGGCTCATTAAAATATCTTGATCGACAGCCTTACTGCATCCAACAACTCAGCTCATACATTCAAATATAATTGACAAACAGGAGTCAAGCACCAGTTTGACTGTAAGGACCACAGATCTGATAACAATGAACTTCTTACGTAAGGTATGCTCAGTTATCCTAAGATATACTCTGTTATCCTAATCATAATAGATTAAGGTAGATTAAATTCGAGCTGTAACTTGAAAGCAACCAAATTTGCAAGTGTATATGAGCAAATCTGCCTTGAGAGCTTTCCCTTTAGTTAATAAAACTCTGATCGGATGAGCTTCTGCTGCAGCTGTTTGATCTCTGTTGGCTATTGAGCGTGGTTGTTGCTGGCTGCTGCAGCCACAGCAACAGCGGCTGCACACAGCCAGCACATCCGATCAGGTTATTAGATAATTGGTCCAAATTAACACGGGAATCAATACGCACTTGACAGTAAACATAACAGAATACAAAGCATTTCCTGAACTGATCAGCACATACAATTATACTCGAGCGCCTCCACCAGATTCCGTAGAGAACTCATACGGTCTAAGTGTGTGACTTTGTTTCAAAACTACCAAACCCATATTCGCTCATGGTTTAGGCACGTTTGTGTTTTTTCTCACACTTTGAAGTTATTATTTGATAAGGTATTCTAGACAACATTTACATGACCCAAATTTAGCTTGCTCCTAAGATTATGACAAGTTTTGGCTTGGTGTCTAAGTGTATCAATTATTTAAACAGTACACCACTAGAAAACTTAGGAACGTTGTTTCCATATGCAACCAAATGATGTAGCATTTTGACGAATGAAGAAAAAAAATATGGGCAAATTTGTGCAGGCTATACAGATATAAATTGTATCTACAAGTGTACAATTACCAACAAGATTAGTGTACAAATGCCAGGTGCAGACCACCTAATGACAAATTAAAATGTAGGTTCATCACAAATTCACTTGTCTTTTCTTACAACCATTACCGGCCACCACTCTAGTCATTTGCTCAACAATTCATCATTAACACCTAACCATGTGTTCTTGGTTGTGAAATATGAAGCCTACAATTGAGCATCACTGCATCAAGTTCATATTATCGATTACTATAAGCATGCAAAAGTTATCGCAATGGATACATTTAAACCAGTCACCCATAGCACATACATATGTATTAGACACGTATCCACTATGTAGTATCATTGTGAGTAAGAATTTACCTGGACGCCGACCTCAATCTTCTTATCCCCAATAGTCTTTCCAGCCCCAACAGCAACAACCTCACCTCCTTGTGGCTTAGTCTGTGCGGTCGATGGAAGCAAAATCCCACCAACTGTCTTCTCCTCCACAGCGCTCAGCTTCACAAGCACCCTATCCCCTAGAGGCTTCAGTGAAGTGTACTGCAATAGTGACTCCCTTCAGTGAACAATAATACAAATTGCATCCTACCAAAACAATTCAAGCAAATTGTGTACATGATGCCAGAAAGCGGGCTTGTAATGAACTTTATTGACATGGCTGTATACCTTCGGGGTGACAACGGTGGCAGCCCTGACGACAAGGCTGCGGAATGAGCGCCTGGACGAGCAGATTCTGAGGGCCGACGGGGTTGATGCCACACCCTTGTTTGTGAAAGCCACAGCGGCGACGCCAGCACCGGTGAGCTGAACAGACGACATTCTCGTGTGCTTGTTGAACTACAGCGACCTGCGAATTGAGACACACAAGAGCTCAGACAAAACAAGAACTAAACCAGCAGAGTCTCAGTCAATCGATGCAACTACACATGAGTCCATGACCATCCAAATCTGAACTGAAGCTAGAAATGACGGAGATTCCGAGAAACAGTTCAAATGTTCCCCGGATTCAGCCCAACAATTAAGTCAAACACTGTTCACCAATACAGGTTATCCTCTAATCCCGGACTCGACCGATTCAATTGAACCTCGTCTCTCTACCAAATCGCAACAAAGCTAGGGAGCAACCCAATCGGCGGAACAACCAACCAAATTACAGCACACAAACTGACCCCCCCAAAACAACCCGAACCCTGGCCTAATCCAGCATCCAACAAGCGCGAATCAACCCCGGTGTGTGGTAAGTACCTTGGGGTGGAGCTGCGGGGTGGAATCCGGCTGCCGTGCGCGAGAAGCGAGTTGGGGGCGGAGGCGGCGAAGATAAACCCTATTTGCGAGAACAGAGCAGCGGCGAAAGAAAGCGCTAGAGCTAAAGCCCAGCCCCCGCTTTATCCTCAACCCCCCCGCGCGGTCTGGTGCTCCGCCGTCGTGGAGTTACCTGCTCTGATCTGCTTTGGGCGATGGGAATTTCGGCGGAGCTCGTGTGGATTTGGTGCGGTACGTTATTCTGGAAACTGGTTTAACCCGTTAAGCCCGTGGACGGGTTGGTGGCTGGTGCGAAATTGCCGATTAGCCCGGATCGTTCTAGAACGTTGCAGGGGATTGTGCTCGAATGGGGGCACGACGACGGCGTGATCTGATTGGATGGCTCTTTGTTCCGCTCACCACAAATTCGGAGACTCTCGTATCTCGTATGGTTTGTGACAACTGACAATGGTGACGGAGAACGGGATGTTTGTACTTTCTACAGATAAGGGCAGCTGCAGGTCGGAGTAAAATTGGATTGAATACGAAGCTGAGTTCGGTAGATGCAGTAGTGTAGCGGTAAAAACTAAAAAATTAGACTGTTGCGTTCGTATTCTGCACGACGAAAATTATTGAAAACTAACGCTACATTGATGTTTGACTTTGGGTAAAACCGTGAAACATAAGTGGTTTAATTCCTCGCAAAACAAAATTCCCAGCAAAAAAAAAAGCTGTTTAATTGTGATGATGATTTGCAATGGGGGGAAGCCAGAGCAGGGGGCTTCACTGAGATCGGCCCACGACTCTGCAGTTCATACAAACAGCCCATCCGCATTTTCTTACAACATCATGGTTTCCCGCGATGATACAGCAGCTCGATTTGATGATATCCAGCACAGCTGAGGCTGCAAACATATCACAGAATGCACGGAAATCCTGCGGTTCCTCCTTCAATACTATCAAAGTACAAAAACGAGCAAGGTGGCGGAGTAAAATTTCTCAAATGTTGTTGAGCTGCACCGGAAAAAGAACAGGACAGTACCATGCCCCCCAGACATTACGAGGAGTTATCTGTTACAACTTGCAAAACAGTCGAATATATGACTTCACCCACTTCAGTAGGGGAAGCAGCACAATGGAACAATTTTCACTGGGGCTTGCAAGATGCAAAACCGCTTAGGTACAGGCTTACAACACAAATATATATACACACTGAGATATTTGAACAATTTTGTAAGATTACAATGAATGTATGTCCCGTACTAGCTTATAACAAATTCAAATCAGTTACGTATCCCCCCTTAAAAAAAAGACTAATCTGATTATGCTGAGCGATTACCCAATATTGGTGGAACAAAGCTGTCAAGACCTCCAAAATCAGGTAGCTTGCTGAACATCTACCGCCACAAGTATTTTCATGAATACTGTCAGTGAGTTGGCTCTAAGTAATATCTCGTAATAACATTAGGCGTGTATTCAATCCTTCATCTGACTCTTTGTACTTAAAAAAATGGTAGGAGGCACATTAGTATGTACGTCACGACCTCCATGCGTTTGCGTCATCAGAAGCACTGCAGGCTTGCGTTTGTGGAGGGATGCAACCAAGGTCGCCATCCAAGCTCATCTGCTGTACTTCAACAGACGATAATATTTTGATGCTCTTCACACAGCTTACAAACTCCCTGCAGAACAAGAATCCAAATCACAAAAGGATAAACAGATCCCAAAAGAAAAACCATCATGTTAAAGATGGCACAAGAGAGGTGAGTGAAGAAAGTAAGAACTTACTCCCATGGGTCATCCCCAACGAGGAGGATGTCATTCTCGTGATCAACGTAGACCAGCTTCCAATCTGTTCTATAGGGATCTTCAAGCTGGCCTTGGATACCAAACATGCCTGCGAGATCATGCCGGAGATCATCATAACCTCGATATCGAGTGATATCAATTGATCTTCCCACAGATCCGCGCTTTTGAACCTTGAATCACACAAAAAATAATGATAGTTATTTAGGACAGGTATGAAAGTGAATGATCATTGTTGGACAACTTCGCCAATAACTGCGTTTGGCATATAAAAATATCAAATAACCAAACAAACGATACTATAAGATTGTCAAATATACAGTGTAGGTCCAAAATACCGAAATATCCTTATGGTTAATGACTTGACTGCTTACAAGAGATAATTTATCATAAATCTCGCCCCTACTCTCTGTTGCGATGGCGTCACCGTTGTGGGGATAAATGGGTGTTTTTGAAATTTTAGATAGAGATAACTAGCGAGTTAAAAGACCTGATTCAACAATTTGAGAGTTCAAGGACCCGGATAACGCTTCCAGATAAGTTTAAGAGCTGCTGGTCCACTTTACTCAATACAATGGCGAGACCTATCTAGTATATAACACTTTCAAAATTTCAATCATTGCTATCTTTACGGCGATGTGACAATTGACCATTGGGACTATTAGCTACAAGCCATGTTGCATCAGGTGACATTTTGTCCTTTTTGTGGAAGGCATACTACAGGGCGGCATGCAATATTTATCATTTTTTTCTGTACCATAGAGGAAAATAGTACTCCACTAATGCCTATAACACAGGTATATTAGTTGCTTAAGATAGGCTTTCCACATGAATTTGCAGGTGTCTGTAACACATGTATATTAGTTGATCAGGACAGACTTTTCACATGATTTGCAGGAATATGTCCAAATTAGTACAAGCAAATATGCATAAAATAAGATCATCTTTGATGGCTTCACAAAAAATACTCCTAAAGGAAGATTATACTACCGCATGATTTCAGATTTGACTTCTTCACCAAAAATAAGACTGCTTCATGATTTGAGATCAAGCACGCATGTAGATAGATGTAAAAAATGCATTCTTAAAGTAAATGATAGTAACCTACCTTAGTGAAAGTTCTCATCCGCTGTGTTTGACTATTCCATAAGCCTTGACTTGGCATTCCAGCATCAGTAACAGCAACATCACTTGAACTTCCAGGCTTAAAAGACATGTCAGGGACACCAAACGACTGGGAGCTGAATGCAGCAGAGGAGAGCTCGTTCTCCACATCCCTATGATCCCTTTGTGCAGAAGGTAGATTGCATATACCTTTTCCTGAAGACATCCCTCTCGACAACAGGGCGTCGGGCATTAATGTATCCACATTTTCCGCAATAAGAAAGTTATCTCTTGGATCAACTTGAACACTGCTATCCAAACAGACAGGAGGAAAGGAAAATCCTTCTCGTGGGCTCTCATCTAAACAAAAAGAGGTCGCAGATGATGCGTCAAGTTGATCAGAAGCCGGATGTCGATTAGGTACATGGGTCGTTTCTTTACTACCTTGCATATCAGTCTTGAGTCGATTATCAGACTTGCTTTGAATTTCCTGAAGTAAATGATCAATCTGCGGTGTTGATGGCATCTCAGGCATATTTCTGCTTCCTTGATGCGCTCTACTCAATGAATTTATAGGAGAGATACGGCTGCCAGATGGAGCTGTTGAGCTCGATGGTTCTTCACTCTCAGCAAGTGCTGAGTGAGACCGTACAAGTTGCTGGGCTGTCAGTGATCCTGCGATGTGATTTAAAGGTGTTTGCTGCAGATGCTTGAGCTGACCCATAGCATCAGCACCACTGAACTGATGTTGAAGAACTTGTTGCTGGAGAATTTCCTGACTTTTCTGAGATAATTGTTGGATCAGTTGGGACTGATGTTGTGGGTTGAGCTGAGATAGCAGATTCTGTTGTTGAATCTTTTGAAGCAGTTGCAGCTGCAGATCGGATTGTGATAATTGTTGTAGTTGTGGCTGTTGACCTTGTAGTAGTGCCTGCTGGAAGTCTGCTGTTTGTTGCACCTGTGGAGTGTGAGTTAATTGTGGTTGCTGCAAGGAACCCACGGTTGTCAAACCGGGTAACCCTGGGCGCTGCGTAGGTGACTTGGGTAAACCTAATTGTTGTAGCTGAGATGAAGATGGTTGCAAAATCTGGCTTAATAATTGTGCTTGTGAGACAACTTGTCCACTTGAAGGCTGTTGTTCTTTCAGCTTGTGCTGGTCCATTGGCTGAAGACATGCAGCAGCCTTCAACTGGTGCTGGGGCTGTGACTGTTGCCGTTGGAGTTGTTCTTGCTGCTGCTGCAAGTGGATCGCATTTTGCTGAAGCAGCTGGGCTTGCTGCTGTTGTAGAATTGTAGAATTTTGCTGCAGTGGTGCAACCTGCTGCTGGTGCAACACATGGAGAGGTTGCTGTTGGTGTTGAGCCAATGAGGTACCTGCAGGGTGATCCACTTTTGAACCAGCCTGTAAATTAGGTAAGCCAATATTTTGGGCCTGTAGATTCAATCTTTTCGTTGGATCTTCATTCGCACTGCCCGTCCCATCTTGCATACCCAATGCATTTGAGGCCAAGTATTGGGACTGCATAGCCGGGGCAGCAGCAGTTAGCATTTGAGGATTTTGCTGCATAGCCATCCACTGAACTAGGCTCAGGCCTGGAAACAACGCGTTTTGAACATCTTTCAGAGCAAAGTCGTCAGCAAGCCATGGCATAGCTCTTTTGAAAGCACTCTCAACCTCATTTTCATCATCTGCAAGATTCGTTTACAAGGATGAAACGTAAATTTAAAAAAAAAACCAAGGCAAATAAAATATTCTTAAAATTTCACAAGGATAACAAAAAGGCCACAATTATTGCTCGTATTTAGCATCTATTTTACACATAAGCAAGACGAGAAGCAAACTATAAAGAAATAGGTTTGTGTGTCTGTGCCACTGTTTAATGAATGTTTATGCCACAAATGCGCGCGTGCGCCTGTGTGTTCTTTTCTTGTGTACGTGGACTCAGTTTTTGTTTTTTTTTTTGGGGGGTGGGGGGGGGGGGGTACTATTGCTGATAATTGATGAGTCAAGTTTATACACAGAAAGAAGCAACCGATTAAGGAAAATAGTATTGTCCCATCAAGAAAATCGATGGCTGTTTCACAATTGGAGTTCAGAATTGTGGTCAAAACGCTATTGTCCCATTAAGGAAATAGGCATCTGTACCTGGCATTCCCGGCTGCTTAGGAAGCTTTGGCCTGAAAAAGGGTGGTGGGCATATATAAAATGGAGTCGCAACTGGTTCAATGTCCCATATCGAAACACGGGTGCGCCTCTCAGAAGCGGTAGATTCATCCCATCCAACCTGATTTGGAAAAGGGTGATGAAGTCAGGTGAAACTGCTGTCAACTATACAGCCTTCAAATATCATATTTTAGTACGGTACTAGGTCAATCTTATCAAAAAAATTTACAATATCAGGGTTAACTTGAGTAAGTGAAACTTATCTTTTTATATAGTTAAATTCTTAATCAGGATCTCAATTGCTGGATATCACGGAAGCATGACAAACCTGAAGGTTTCGCCAATGGGAATTCTTCCACCGCACTGGATCTAAGTCGCCAATGCCTGTGATCGTGCCCATATATCTTCTGACCCCTGAGTCCTCTGTCTCAAACAGCATTCTGAATCGCATTCCAAGAGATACTTGTGTATATAGAGCCTTATTATATTTTGCTAAAGGAATGACAAATTCCGATGGGCTTGCCCTATACAAGGAAATAGTACGAGATCATTAAACAAATCGTTGATAGAGAGTATATATAAGATACAATAACAGCTACAATACCTCGGATTGTAGAAAATAGTAAATGGGCTACTGTTTGCAGCAGCATGGGCTGCAGCTGCCAGGATTCCTATGTGCATGCTGTCACTTGATAGTACCGATGATGACAAAGCTGGTTGGGGCCTGCTAGCACGCCGTATCCCTAAGAGAAGCTGAGATTTCTCATCCCTGTAGAAAAGAAGTTTAGGATCCATATATTTGTTTTACAAACTGTTAGGTCCTCCAATTTTTGAACTTGATGATGTTACCGTATAAATAGAACCGAGTCACCAGCTAGGAGCCTTTTTGTACTGACGAAGACACTCCAACCAGTTGTCAAAAGGTGCCTCTTTGGTTGACCTGCGTGTGGAGGTAATGTAGGGTGATAAGTTCAGTAGGCTTCTAATCTTTCAGACACTGAGTCCCGGCGTACACATTTCACGAAAAGCGGAACACTAATAGCTGCGAAGGGCTAAAACATAAGCAACAAGTCCATAGAAATTTCATGGCAAACCATGGCTGCATCCTTTGAGTTGCAAATTTGCCGTACCTCGATAGATATGTCGAAATTTCCATGAAATGTCATGCAGATCCTTGGCCATGAGTTCTTGTGCTGGCGGTTGCATCGTAAAGTCCTATCGAACATGTTACCCTGGTAAGGCAGGTATTTATTGAATCTGATAAATTCATAGTTCCATCAAAATTATCCCAGTGTTATCAAGAAATTGCACATACGAGTGGTGGAAATATCTTCTCCGCTGCGCGACGTGGCACTGAGAAGCCACCGTGTGTACTTGTGTCACTTGCTGTCAGCGTCTTGCAAAAGAATTCTGTTGGTTGCTTGTTTTGTTTCAGGCCAAGTTCAGAAGCCAGCATCGCATCTCGATCATACTGCAATTGTTAAGAGAAATGTTATTTCATTTTCAAGATAGATAAATAACTATTGGATTAAGAGCTAAGTTAACATACTTTATTCACAGGCTGAAGCGTCATCTGGGCATAAACTTCATCGGTTTCAGAATCTGCCTGCGCAAGAAATATGTTTTGGGTGTCCGATTAGTAAAGCAGGGGAAAAGAAAAGAGAATCGATACAGCTAGACAACAGCGGGGGTGGGAATTAGCAGCAGCATACATGTAAGGTGAGACTTAGAAGCTTGCAGATCAATTTAGAAGGCAGAGATGGGTAACTGGGAATGGTGTCCAGCTCCTTATTCATCGAGGCAGCGACCTACAAGAATCACAAAATTAGAAGAAGTTTCCAAAAGAAACAAAACCCAGCTCGTTTCATACGGTAAGTAGATAAACACTGTACCTGTTCGCTATGGCCCTGCGGGAAGTACACAACGAGGCTGCCCACGGGCGGCATAGACACCAGAGGACCGGCACAAGCATGCCACAGCTCCGAGTTGATGGGTTTCTTTTCCCCTGTGTTGTTTGCAAATAAACACGGGCAACAGTCACTACACTTGATCGCATATTCACATAGGAGTATGAAGTAACGAAAATTCATCGGAGCGCCATGACAAAATTGCACTGCGACTGGGAGCAATCAACCAACTGAACTACTGACAACACTACATTGCAAGATGCCGAATTCAGCAGTGCTTAAGCAGAATGGCCTGATGAAATCCGCAACAAAGCAAGCAAGAATGGGGAGAAGAAAAAAAAAATCTCACCTTCTCCCGGGCTAGGCGTGACGCCTCCATGATCCTTCATCCCGGCGAGATCCCGATCCGGAATCCCGAGAATATTCACCGCCCTTCTCCTCTGCCACGACCACCACCTTTTATCAGCCTCCGCCGAGCTTGCTAGGAAGGCGCCCCCTTTCCGGCTAAAGCAAGCGGCACGAGGCGGCGCGGATTATAAAACTCGGGATGAGCAGAGGAGCGTGAATCCGCTGAGTGAACCTTCGCCGTCCCGGGGCGCGAGGTCATCCGAAGCCCGTACGACTCGTCCAACGCGCGCCCAGGAGGCCCCGCAGCGGCAACGGCGGTGGTGCACTACGGCGGTTGTTGCTCCCGGCTCCGCTCGTCGCCGGCAGAGGCGCGGAGGTGGCGGGGCGTGGGACGGTGCGAGCTGCGGCCTGCGGAACTGGAAGCGAGGGTAGAGGAGGAGGAGGAGGGAGGGAGACAAGCGGGTTTAAAAAATGGAAGGTGGCGGGTGGTGGGGCGGGGCTGGTGCTGTGCCGCGGCGGCCGTGGCAGGGGCGGAGTAAAAAAAGTGGCCGCGGCTCGCTGGCCCGGGCGGGGAGGAGGAGGACTGGAGCCTGGAGGAGGAGACGGCAGTCGGCAGGCAGCGCGGCTCGTGGGCGCTGGCGTGCCGCGCGCAGCGGCAGCGGCGGGGGCCAGTAAAAAAACTGGTCGCGTCGCTTCCGCCTTCCGCCCGGAGGCGGGGCGGGCGAGAGCGCTGCCCGTGCGCCGCTGCGCGCGCGTGGCTGGCCGCGGCGAGACGGTGACGGGTGTGGGTCGGGTCGGGGCGCTGCGGCGGCCGTGTCGGGCCCGTGCCGCGCCGTGAACGGCAGACCGGGACGGGTGTCTTTTGTTGCCTTGCGCCGGCGCGTGGGCAGCGAGAGCGATGCGTGGCCGCCTGTGTCTCGTCGTACTACTACTCTCGTCCCACCGTGGCGGCGTTCGTTGCGTGGGTTTTGGGATGGTGACGGTGGAAGAATGGTAGCTTGCCCGCGGCAACTCACGGCGGCGCACGCCGGAAGCGTGAGGCGTGCTCTCGCGGCGCACCGGAAAGAGACGTGTCGCCTCATCATCCATCATCATCATCTCACAGGCGCGTCGACCTCGTCTCGTCGTCGTTTGTCTTATTACCGCAACCATCCTTTTCGTAGGACACGTGTCACCGAATCTCGGTGTGTAGAACTTAGTTGTACCACTCGTACATCTTACAGGTACTAGTACAAACGGTAGTATTTGAGTTTATTACTACTACTCCAACAGATACCTGCCGTTTGTCTCAGTCTCTCACTCAGGAACACCGAAGACAGACAGGTGACGAGCTGTTGGGAGGGTCACCACGCACGCACGGCGGACAAGGCCACATGGCACGGGCCGTTGCACATGCAGTATGGATGAGGCCGTCGTCTTGCAACTGTGCATCGAGGCACTCGATCGGTGGTCCAGCTCCTCCATGCTTTGACCGACCAGTCGGTCGAGATTAAACTGTTCGCCGTGGCTTGCTTGGTGCATACAGTACCGGAGTAGCAGTAGGTGCTTAGGTAGCGTTCGGATGAGGGCTCTAAAGAGCCCTCTAAAGTTCTACCCTCTAAAGTAAAAAGAATCTTCCTATTTAAGGGTACTAAATAAAATTTAATTGCAAAACCTTTCTGCAGACGGGCGTTATTTTTCGAGACGAATCTAACGAGCCTAATTAATCAATGTTTTGACACAGTGATGCTACAGTAACCATCGTCTAATCGCGGCTTAATTACCCTCATTGCGTTCGTCTCGCGAAATAGAGGGGGGATCCTGGACTTAGTTTTGTGATTTGACTTTGTTTAGTACACATAAATCGTGCCGGAAGTATTGATGTGACAAGCTACAGTGCATAATAGCCCTATTATTTGCATCCAAACGCTACCTTAATTGGAGCAACCTACCGTAACTACTCGTAACTGTTGCCAAACTTCAGGTGCACGTCGTCGTCCAAACTCCAAAAACAAGGTGATGGCATGGCTCCTGGATGGATGTGCGCCCGGGGTCCGGGGAAAGGGCGGCGCCCGTCGCCCTCCCCGTACGGCGCGGCAAGCCTCGGGAACCCCCCGGCCCCGCGCGGCGCCGTGATCTTGCCGCTGGTCGTCGTGGCGCCGGAGCAGTGGGCTCCCTCACTCGCCGCCCGGGTCAACGTACGTACAGCTAGCCTAGCAGCGAGCCCCACCTGCCAGAAACGAGCCGTCCCGTGCGCGCCGGAGCACGTAAGCGCATGCACGGCGGCGCGGCGCGGCCAGAGCGTTGCGTGATCCTTCCGCCGCGCGACGAGGGAACGGGTCGGGAAACGAGCGACGCGCACACGCCTCGGCCAGTCGCGCGCGCTTCCCCCTCGTGCACGCGCGGGGCCGCGCGCCAGGCGGCCATGACGTTCCGTGCAGAAGCACCTTGGTCTCGACCACCGATGCGACTCTCTCGTCTCGTAGTTCTAATCGTAAAGCGCCTCTTCGTTGTGCTAACCTCCTGCATTTCTTTACCTGCCGCTGCTGCTCCTGCTAGCGCCTAGCGAGCTAGTGTCCAGATCTTGAAGCCGCGAGACGCCACAAGAGCTGGCTGGACGGTCAGATACACTTTCTTTCTACCGTACCGTCCTATATTACTTCTACGTGCATAACACGTACGCGTGCCCAATTACTGGAGGTTTCTGTTAATTCTCAACACCACGTGTTAGGATGGCATAATGGCATTTTATCTTGGTTTCTGCCCACTGAACTTGCTGCATATTCTGTCTGCTCCTTTGATGAAGTAACTGACGATACTCTCGATCGTTGACTTGATTTTCTTTTATCCGTTCCGGTCAAGGCTTGACTTCCTGTTTGCCACCTGGAGAGCACTGAAGTCACCAATTGATTGCACCATGTGGGGGGAAGATTAACCCACACGACCGTCAAAATCTGAAGATTCAAGTTATGTTTTCGAGCAATGAAGCAAACATGAAGCATGTTACAAAGATCAATCATTCACCACATCAATTTGGCTACTATGCAATAGAGTACCGGTACTATACCCCTAGCTAGTTGCAGCTTCCTACGAGTTTCTTAACACATGGCCAAAAGTCAAGTCAGCCTGGCTGGACAACAGAGCAGAAACGGTAGTCCTTTCAATGAAAATCACCCACCCTCCAGTGGAAGACCAGTTCCGGAGTCTCCGGTGCCTCCTAACTTCTGACCCCGTTCTTGGGGCACGCCATATGCAAGATGGTGATCATGCACACACAAAGTTAACTAACGTCTGCTCTGTCTAACGCGATCGGCTAACTAGCCCGACACATGATCATATTTATAACCAATGATGTACCGCACCTGTAGTGGAATCTACGTACACACCTACAAAAGGGGTTTGCCCCATGTCTAAAATAAAGCTACCCCCCGATTGTGTTATTTCAGGCTTGGAATGGCTAAATTCCATCAAGGCCCCGATCAGTCAGGAGCCAGAAAACGCATCATTCACCACATGCAACGATTCCCTGC
This sequence comes from Eragrostis nindensis, assembly GCA_012490785.1. Taxonomy (NCBI): domain Eukaryota; kingdom Viridiplantae; phylum Streptophyta; class Magnoliopsida; order Poales; family Poaceae; genus Eragrostis; species Eragrostis nindensis. Next base: position 104,843 of record JAAXCT010001609.1, on the reverse strand, counting down.
CAACGTGTACGTCCGAGGATCTCGCATTCGAGTCTCGCGCTCTTTAGTCTTTACACATGCATGCAGATTGCCAAATATATATATGCAATATGTGTGTCCGGCGACGAGCCCGCATGTCTCTCAGGAACCGGAGGCCATGCATGTTCTGGTCCCGCGCGAATCAGCGCCGCGCGCGCGCGGTGTTTCGTGCATGGCAACGGCACGCAGAACGCCATGCATTCGCTTCAGCATCTGGGCTTGTTTAGTAGACAAGCTGGTTTGGCTGCCAATGGAAGAGAAGGGGCGATGCGCCGTGGACAGGCTGGTCTGGGAGCAATGGAGCAGGGCCCCGGCAAGGCATGTGCGGCGGCGTCAGCTGAGAGATCGCTAGCTGCTCGCAACGGCGCCGGCCATGTGCTGCAGCTCGGCGTACGTACCATGTGCTGCAGCTCGGCGTACGTATCGGCGAGTTCATGCTCCCGTGTATGGGTGAGGTTTATTAGCCACTTGGACCACGGGTTAGGAGCGAGCGGTTAGCTTAATCGGCAGCTGCATCGGTTGGTCGACCCGCTGTCCCGCGGCTGCCACGCGCTTCCACGACCTCCTGCCTGTAAAAGGGAGCTCTGAGTCTCTGACTGACCGACCGACCTCATCATCTGCTGCTATCGCATCTGGGATCCGTTTCTCTCGATCCGTATGCAAAAGCTAGTTAGCGGATGGTACGCACATGTACGGCTGTACGTGCCGGCATGTGCACATGTACGCACGCTTCCTGTACGTACTGTACGTCTTTTGTTTCTCTTTTATGACAGAGCTGACGAGGGGCTGACTGATACTGGTACATTGATGTTCGACAGTGTGTCTCAGCTGCAGAGATCGGGACGGACTGCGAGGTGTACGGTGCGCAGCCGAAACTCTTAAAGAAAACAAGTTCCATGCTGCTCCATGATCGCCGTTGCAAACTGTAAACCGTTGCTCCCATCGAAAGTCAGCTAATCCAGCACAGCAAACTGACGCGCTGGTAAAGCCGCTGGGACCGTGTATTTGCCACCGCCCACCGTAACCAGATACTAGTACGTACTCCAAGATGATGCGTTGAACTTGGACCGGCTCGACCGACTGGCATGCATGATTCGATCGCCTGACAAGATGAACAGTCTCACAGTATCCACGCAACTAAACTTAGCCATGTGGGCAGTAGTGTACGTGGGTCCGAGCTGACCGAGCAATTGTGATGATCTCTATGCATGCTCTCGCTATACACTGATCCACTACTCTCGAGCTACGAGCAAGAGCGCCACGAGCTGCTGGGAATGGGATGGCCTGCCGGTGCAGGGAGCAGCGGCCGACATGAGCTAGGGCACACGAGATGGAAATGCAAGTAGTACTACTACTTACTCATTTTTGCACGACGGCACGCCCGGCCTAGATGAATCTATATCTTGTCCTAAGCTAGCTTGATCTGGGGCCCTTTTGTGTTAATGCAGTCGTTGGCATCTACTCCATCTGTTTATAAATAGATGTCACTATCGACTTTTCGACATCACGTTTGACCGTTCGTCTTATTCAAAAAATTTATGCAAATATTAAAATAAATATGCAACAATCTTTAATAATAAAACAAGTTATAAAAACGTAAATAAGATTTGCGTAAAACATTTAAATAAGATGAGCAGTCAAACGTGATGTTGAAAAGTCAACAGTGACATCTATTTATGAACGGAGAGAGTAGTTACTCGATCTACTCCATTATTGGCCGTATATTATCTCAGGCCCCATGCTGCGTGTCTTTCGGGTCCGGCTATATGTTCAGGTTCAGGACCTCCAGGCTCCAGCTCCTGCTTGCATGTATAGCTAGGCTGTCGATCCCGAAGAGGTCTGTGCGCTCCCAACCCATGTAAAGGACGTCTGAACTATTATTCCGTCGCGAGGCTGAAGTACCTCGCTAGCTACTACCACTTGCTAATCTGTCTCACAACACGCAAATAGAGTGGCCAGTGGCCTTGATTTGCTAGGGACTGATCGAGAGATGCACCGAACCATGAAAGCAAGGCTGTTACGAGGGCCCGCACCGGACAGAGAGACCTCGCGTCATGTCCAAAGCAATATGAGATGAATCTGAATGCAATGCTGACCGGATAGAGCTTCATTTGCAAAAAAGGCTTGTATTTGGTGTTTGAATGTCGTATTTCTTTTAGCACGTTTGAATGTAGTATATGGGCTGCTGCCTTCAAAAAACAAAAAGATATATGGGCTGCGTGTTGTGCTCGAACCAAGCCTCTCTCGGATCGTATAAGGCCGAAACATCTATCTGTGGGTGTGAAGGGAGAGGCCCCCATTCCTAAACAAGCCTTCCCGACATTGTAAGTTTAAAGGCCCCAATTTCTAAACAGGCCGGCCTATAAAGTCGAAACAGTTCGTGGTATTTTTAGTAAACTTTTTTACTTTTGGACATCCGAAGAAAAGTTGTTCAGAAATGAACCTTTTTCTAGGCGCCGTATGGTTTGGCAACCAGGTCAGAAAGGTGGGCGTAAATCATACTCGGGCACTCATCCGGATGCTGAACTGTTCAAAAATGAAAAACTTTTTTGAAATGTCCAAATTTTAAAAATTCCACCAACAGTTTTATCTCTGCATCCCTACGCAATGTGAGAATCAGTCTCAACCAGTTCACGAATGACTAATGAGGTCAGTGGCGGAGCCAGCGGGTAGTCCAGGTAGGCTCAGGACTACCTGGCGCTTGGCGATTTTGCGCAATCGGAGTACTGTAGATACACTGTTTTGCTATTACTGTTTAGCCTACTGTTTAGCTGCTGTGCCTACCCGACTCACTGTAGGTCCCTTGTTTGGAAAAAAAAAAGATGGAAGCAATGGGAAGCTCTGCCCACGAAAGCTGCACCACATATTGCCAAATTCGACAGCGTGTGTGGGACTGTGTGGTCTGAGGCAAGGTGAACAAGGGGCTGTTCGTTATTTTAGACCTAATTTTAGGGGCTGTAGAATTTTGTCATTTAAGGATATTAAATAAAGTCTAATTACAAAACTAATTGCAAAACCTTTTGCTAATTCGCGAGACGAATCTAAACCAATAAAGAACTAGTTGTGAGAAATACAGTTTGGACCTACCAGACCGTACCCACCTGTAAATCCACCATTGATCTAAAATCTAAACCAATAAAGAACTAGTTGTGAGAAATACAGTTTTGACCTGCCAGACCGTACCCACCTGTAAATCCACCATTGATCTAAAAGGTAACCCTTAATATCTACCATCGGATCCTGCCATACTGGGCCCGGGTCTGCAGAAGGGTGGACATTGGAGGTGGACAAATGTCCAAATTAGTTCATTTTCGTATGACGATCCCAATAATTTTTACACCGTGACCAACGCTACCACCCGCGGTTCCCCCCGCCCGCTAATCGCGTTCGCTTTCCTTCTCGTTCTTCCTCCTTCCCTTTCTGAATCTCTCGCAAATCCACCGCCGCCAGAATGCCCATGCCCCCAGGCGGAGATGGAGACGGAGCACCAGCCCGCCGAAACCCTCGGAGGGGAGCCCTGCCGCCGGGAGGAGGTGGCACATTGTCCAAGGGGGATGCGATGCCCCAGCTAGCGCTGGAGCCGAAGGAGGTCGAGCTCCCGCCGCCGTTCTGTGCACCGGAGTGCTCGGCAGTCGGCTACCGTGTTGGAGGGGAGCGCGCCTATGGTGAGTCTGACTGAACCGCACCTTCGTCGTTTTGACTGAAGATCACCCTCTTCACGTTCTTGCTGCCTCTCGCAGCCGCCGTCTTCGCCGCTCCCGATGGATCAGGCCGCCCGCCCCCGTCAGAATCGTCGCCAGGATCTGCCCGGTGGTAAGGCTCCTTCCAAGTCGCCGCCCTCGTCGTCTCCGATGCCAACTCCTCCGCCGTCGTCTCCCTCCTCCCTCTCCACGAGGAGACCACGCTGCGTCCAGGGTACGCTAGGTTCCTCACCTCTTGGTCGCTTCTTAGCTATATCAATTCATCACCTGAACTTCTGCAACTGGTTTTCTGGTTGATTGCAGAGCCCCGCCCCCCACGTCTTCTTGTTCAAATCACGGTGAGAAATCCGCCCGAGAAAGACTGAAATTCTAACCACGCAAGATCCTTTTGAGATATAACCCTGTTGCAATCTCTACAGGTTCAGCTGTTCCATCAAACTCCTGCGGTCAATACCAATGCAGTCTAGCGTGGGATCGCTGGTTCTTTCTGAAATTGCGCCCCAAGGTACCCTGCTTTGATTCTTTTTTTTTTCCCAACATGAATCTTCTATAACATGTCCTGATCCCATGGACTACTCAGTTCATGCCTGTATCTTGCAATTTATTCATGCGGGTGGTGGAGGCAGGGTTCGCTCTGGTTTCTGGACATGTGAGACATAGAAAGAAAAACGAAATCATGTGCAGACGTTAAGTATGATGTACAGTGCTTGTTTGTTTTGCCTCGGAACTTTCTACTATTTGGAATGCATCCATATGAATGGTTACATCAGACAGTAGATAGTGCTGAGATCTTACATGCTACCTCCTCGACATATGATTTCTATGATTACATCAGACAGTTTTTCTTATGATCCAATTTATGTAAGGGATTTTTTGTGATTCAGTATTTCCAGAGAAGTTTTTTCTACGATCGATTCCTGATATATTTTATTACAGATTCAATTAGTTAAAAAAAATGGATATCACGTGAACATGGATATATGGCGGTTTAGCAACCTGCAACATATCTTTCATTATAATGGGAACATGGATATGTTGTTAATAATGCTTTCCCTGAAGTATTCAAATCTTATCGACTATCATCTGTTCCATTCTACAGATGCTATTATGGGAGTCGATTGCTGTATTTTATTTCAAAAGTGAGTCTCTTCTATCCTGGTTGATTGCAGACCCTACCAATAAGCAGAATTTGGCATGTCCTTTTTCAGAATCTCGTATCAACCCACCATGCTTCTTTTTCCTTGCCACAAACTTCTGGACAGCATATCTATAATGGAGACGACAGTCATCATAATACCAGCAATTTTGTCCATTGTTTTTCATGAATTTATACATGCTATTGCAGCTGCAATGTTTTATATATTATCTTCTCATGCTTTTTTTCTGTTTGAATGTGCCACATATTCTTTTCTCCACTTGGTACTAAAAATACATGTAATTTGTTTTACCTTGCCTACTCATAGCACTACTTCTCTGTCCTGTTCTGAAATTATATTAGCTACAATTAAACAGTGAGGAAGTACAGATCGAGTATGTTGCCGTTCTTTTTTTTTGACAGCATTTCTCTTCTCAGTGGTATATTGAGCTTGCCAACAAGCTAAGAAATTTCATATCCATGATGATTTCAGATCATATCCTACATTTTTTTACTTTTTGTTTTGATATGTGGATTTTTATTATACCCTGTTCTGCTGTTTATTTAATTTCATGTCCAACGATAAATAAAAAGTTTGGTAATGTTCCATTGACTGTAGGTGCCCAGTTTATACTCTTCCTCACAAACAGTGCTACTGCACAGTTTGATTCCCATTAAGTTTTGTTGTTATTAAGCATCATGATGATTTTTTTCTTTTTGGGATGGGAGATTACTTTGCACCATTCTAAATTTGTTTATGATGCTTGGTGGACTTCGATCAACTCTATGTGATTTGACTGTTTGCAGGAAAATGGAATGGAAATGATGTAGACTATATCCCATAGAAGGATAAGAGTTCCTTCACCTATAAGATGACGACAATGCTATGATGGTTGGTGACTTATGCCTTACACGATGCTATGATGGCTGATAATCAATTTTTTGCACAATGCAGGAAGCTAACCAATAAATTAGCTAACTTGAGGTTTTTTAAACTCATTTTGCTAACTGAAGGTCAGAATTTGTCCAGAATGCTTAGTGTGGATTCAGAGTTGAAATCCCGATGATTATTGTGCAGGTATATGGAGACCGTGATTTCAAGAATTTTTGTGATGGCAGTGGAGAACAATGAAATAAAGGTGCAGATTTGGGAATCTGCTTTTGTTTACACGAAGAAAATAGAAGGTAAGTAATCCATCTTAATCTACATGTTTTTTCATGTCATTCATGGCTGCTTGCATTCTCCAAAACTTTTCTTGCTGTGATTGCTAGCAAGTATAGAAATAACAATAGCACATAAGAGGGTAGATGTACAAGTCCTTCACTTGTTAGGGGGAGGGATTCACAACTCCTACCACCGCTCTGCAGGGGGCTAACCTGAGGAGCTTAGAGTGTTTTGTCATCTGATCCTTCGAGCTGAGACGATTGGGAAATGAACTTGGAGTCGCACATGAATTGAGTTGCTGTAGGAGTTCATAAATATAACATGACTATTGGAAGAGTGGCGAGAATTTCTTTTTTAGTTTAATGAAGCATGCAACGAAGCATATGCATTTTTTGTGATTTGTTTTACCAATTTCAGATCCAAAGAAAATAGTTCTACTGGTGTGTAACTGTAATATATTGGGTTTTTATCTTTTCTTATGCAGAAGCATTATTCTTTAGGGATACATGAAGGAAAATAAATTATAGCCACTTGGTAACAACCATTTGTAAATATATTATTAATGTTTTGATTGTGAAACAATAAACGTGTTCTGTAGCTGTGAAGAGAAATATAGCTTGTTCTAAGCTTTTTACTGCTATATCCAGCAATTTACCTAATCGTGAGTATTGTTTCTTTGTTATGTTCGGAATTTCAGAATGGAAGCCACATTTAATACTTATTACTAAATATGTATGGTTTAGGCTGCATACATATTTCTCATTTAACTCTTTGTTTCTTTGTTATTCTTTAGGGATATAATCACGTACGTAGCGTACGTGCATTGGTATTAGACCACCATATGCCAAATCGTACACAATGGATGAGGCGAACGGACAGTTGCATTCTTGATACCAAAGTGTACTTCAGGAAACACATCCGTTACTTTAGAAAGTTGTGCATTATAAATGTGGTGTTAATTATTTTGTAAAAATGACATGAGTCTGGTTGATCAATGGCACAAGTGAGTTATGCCCGGTACTTCCTACTGATCCTTCATTAATCTTTCCAAATTAATTAAATTTTAATTGTAAAAGAACATATAGTCAAGTTGCTCATAATTCTCATAGTCCTGTCAAGTGGGGCAATTTTTAAACACGTGCGTGGCGCACGTGCATTTTTACTAGTCTAATGAAGGTAATTAAGTCGTGATTAGGCGATAGTTACTGTAGCATCACTGTAGCAAAACATAGATTAATTAGGCTCATTAGATACATCTCGTTAATTAACACCCATCTGTAAAAAAGTTTTGTAATTAAACTTTATTTAGTACCCTAAATAGTAATTAGTAGCAGGTCTAAATTTAGGCCTAAAGTAAACCAACAGGCCCCAAGTTGATACGCCGATCTGATACGAAGCATTGCCCTGCGATCACGTGATGCAGATCCGGATCGCAGAATCCCCCGTAGTAATCAACTTTTTTTTTGTGGAGCGAAACCCGTAGTAGTAATCAACTGGTTGGGGTTCGCTGGCCCAGCATCATTCAAAAGGCGCAAATCTTGGTGGCTTCGTCGTGGTCGATGACTGCGGTCCCGCGCCCCCATTGGTCGGTTCCCGTACGCTGGTCGGAGACCGGCGCCATGCTTGCTTGCTTGCCGACGTCGGTGCCGGACGGCGGCCAGCGGAACGTGATGCGCTCGTGTGGGGTTGACACTTGACAGCTGAATCGCCTCCTCTGTTTCTTGGGGGGAATGGTGGGAGCCGCGTGGCATACAAAACTCTGCAAAAGTACCCATTGCTGACCTGAGCGGACAATGCCTCTGTACAAGTACTCCGTGCGATGGCATGAAATCTCATCGTACAGTACAGCCTCGGTCCTTCGGGCATTGGACCCAATTTCTCTGACAAATTCCTTGTTCAGGCGCACCAAACATTCGGTTCTTGCTCGCCAGGTGGCTAGGATCCCTCCCCTGGTCCATGTCTGATTGATGAATGCCGCACGTCGACGCGGCAGGCAGCTCGCCGGCCCACCTACCGTATACTACATGCAGCACCGCCGTCGCCGATAGGCCGGCACGGCACGGCACCACCAGCTATCACGTGAGGATTAATCTGTCGCGCGTACCATAACGACGTTTCCAATTGCGGAGAAACCAAAGAAGCCAGGGTCACATGCCGACATGCGCCTTAGCCATTGCCATCTCAGCCAGCTCCTTCTGATCGATACCACGAGACCATGAGGAGGTCGGAGAAGTGACAGCTTGCACGCCTTGCTTTTGCTGCATTCCACCTCGAGGCAGGAGTCTCCGCCTCCCCGAGAAACTTGGAGATAGTAGGAGTATATCCAACTACAACAGCACAGCCGCGTGGCGTTTCTGTGCCACTCCGACGCATGCTGGCAAGTTCTTTACCGTCACATTTGGGCCATTGTTGGCTACAGCATCGTCCTGGTGGTAGCTTTGCACCTCGTGACACCATTAAAGTAATCGACGACACAATTTCTCTGACAAATTGAATTGGCTATACGTCAATCGTCTCAAAAACAATTTTGTTTTAGAAGATAATACACAACCATCAATTCGTTTTCAACCTCTGAACCCTCTCAAACCGCGATTATTTCCATATTTCTGTCTCTTGTGCCCTCTCTCCAGTCTATCACCTGTTCACCTCCGCCTCCGATTACGTCCACATTATTAGATTTCGTGTTACCACCCTTGTCTCGCTAAGTTGTCTCTGTGGAGCTCCCCACTCACCAATCCCACCCTCATGGCACATCCTCTCCGTTGCCCATCATTGATCCAACCACCCTCGGCTCTTCCTCTACCCATGGAACTCACTCAAGAAGCTGAATTGCCTCTCCTAAAGCTAACTGGTCGGTGTTCACATGATAGTAGTCTATAATTATTTGAAATTTCAGACACCTATGATTTAAGAACTAAAAAAAAAATCACATATTTTATATACAAGGAAGAAGGAAAGCCACAAACTTTTAAGTGCAAGAGTAATATAGAAGTAGCAAGGCAAATAAGATTTCCGTTGCAAAGCACGCCCCCGCGCCGTTGAGAAAGAGGGAGCCAGCCCATTGCTCGTCTCCGGTGCCTCCAAGGCCATGTAGCCACACACCCCGGTGGGCCCGCGACCCCACCCCCCATACATACATACACGCACCCTCCGACTCGCGGCCAGCACACCACTGGAACCCCGCTTCTCCCCTTCCCCGCCTCGTTTCCATCGCCACCACCGTCCTCCTCCATCCCTCGCCGCCGCCGTCGCCATGCAGAGCCTCCTCCTCCCGACCGCCTCCGCGGCCGTGGCCCCGGCGGCGGCGCCGCGGCGGGGGCGCCTCCCGGGCCGCGTCTCCGTCCGCGCCTCCGCGGCGGCGTCCACGGCGGCGGCGCCGCGGCGGGAGACGGATCCCAAGAAGCGGGTGGTGATCACGGGCATGGGGCTGGTATCCGTGTTCGGGAACGACGTCGACGCCTACTACGACCGCCTGCTCGCCGGGGAGAGCGGCATCGGCCTCATCGACCGCTTCGACGCCTCCAAGTTCCCCACCCGCTTCGCCGGCCAGATCCGGGGCTTCTCCTCCGAGGGCTACATCGACGGCAAGAACGACCGCCGCCTCGACGACTGCCTTCGCTACTGCATCGTCAGCGGCAAGAAGGCGCTCGAGGCTGCCGGGCTCCAGCTGGGCTCCAAGCCCATGGAAAAGGTAGCACTCACGACACAGCTAGGATTATTCAGAATGCATCACCTTTACTGGATCGAACATTCAAACTGAGGGAGCCAGTCAAATAGCGAGTAAAGTTGGGAGCTTTTTGGCCACGGAAACTGTCATTGGGTTTTACACTTTGGATATATCAGGGGACATTGGCATTAATCGTGCGATGATGATACTCTTTTCCTTCTATCGGCTGGAGCTGTGAGTTCTGGATACCCAGAACCACTGTCCTAGTGCCGAGAATTATGTGATGTAGACGTCGAGTAGTGGTGGTGACATGCAGTTTGATCTTGGCACAATAGGGACCCAGGTTGATCATTTGCAATAACAAAGTAAATGTGGTATCTCGGAATATTGATTCTCGTGGGGCGTGTCTACTCTTCTAGTTCTGATCTTTGATGCAAAACAGATGATAAGCTTGCTTTCTTTGTAATTGAAGCTAGTGAATGCTAGTATAGGTTACTGTAATTGAATCTGTCCAGTTGGGATCATAGTAGGGATTGAAGGATAATAATTTCTTTTGAGTCATTAAGTATTTCAATTCAATCTTGCATGTAGCACGGGAACTCTTCTTAAGATTGTTCATGGGATCATTGTCTCATATGGTCTAGAAAGTGTAAAGGGTGTATAATGTCATACATTGAGGTTTGTACGACAACACAGATGGAAGCACACATATTTTTGGCGGCGGTTGGTGCAAATGCGTGGGATTGGGTCTGCTAAAGCAAGCACTGATTTATTGGGGTGCATTAGAGGTCAATATTTTGCTCCTTGGCATTCATCTGCTTTGCTTCTTGGCATATATTTTGCTCCCTCCGTCCCAAAATCTCCTTTGCCTAAGCAAATATGAAAAATCCCAGAGTCTCCTTCGTATTGAGGCAGATGCATGCGGAGTGCCTCAGATTGCATGAGAGATGTTGCCGCGTGCAGGCGGCATGCGCCGTAATTGGACATGCTTGGCGCTCAGCAGCATAATTGAAGGGGCGCCGCCCAGATGCTTGCAGAGTTAAGAGCGTTTGTTAGCTTCCTTGGTTACTGCACTGTCAACAATACGACGGAGACCCTGGGATGGAGGGAGTAGTTTGTTTCTGATTTGGAATGGTTGCTTGTTGAATGACATAGATAATGAAGGTTCTGTTTTTATTTTAGTGAAAACAGTGTTGTGTATTGGCAGGATTCTTATCTGAGTAACTTGTCTTGGGGTTTGCTCCATTAGTAGAATGTTGTATTACCAATTCTGGTTATGACAAATTGAAAGTACATTTAGTTAACTGTTTTAGTTCAGTTTTAGTGTAGTGCTTTTGTTAGAAAAAAAAGTTTTATTGGGTGCAGTGACTTTAAATTCGAGCCAAAACTTGAGCTTTGCTGCATTTAATGATTCCCATGGATTGTTCCAATATTGTGGCAAGGTAGAATCTTTGGAGATGATTTTTTAGTAATCCTGTAAGGTTTGCTTTCTTCGAATACTTTCTTTGGAGAAGGATATTTGGTTCTAACTGCTGTAAAATTACCTCTTGCAGGTTGACAAGGCCCGGGCTGGTGTTCTTGTGGGTACCGGTATGGGCGGCCTTCAAGTGTTTTCTGATGGCGTTCAGAATCTTATTGAGAAGGGCTACAGAAAAATAACTCCTTTCTTCATCCCGTATGCTATAACAAACATGGCATCAGCATTGCTCGGAATGGACATTGGTTTCATGGGTCCAAACTACTCTATCTCAACTGCCTGTGCTACCTCGAACTACTGTTTCTATGCTGCAGCGAATCATATTCGCAGAGGCGAAGCTGATATAATGGTTGCTGGTGGCACTGAAGCTGCAATCATTCCAATTGGTGTTGGTGGGTTTGTTGCTTGTAGAGCACTGTCACAGAGGAATGATGACCCAAAAACAGCTTCCAGGCCTTGGGACAAGGACCGTGATGGTTTTGTCATGGGTGAAGGAGCTGGAGTACTGGTATGATATATTTAACACTGCTCTGGTACCGTTCTTTTCGAGCCTGTAAAGGGTAAAGTAGTTTTTGTTCCCCTTTTTGGCCGTATTTTAGTATGCTCAGGGATTAATTGTAGTCATTTCAATTTACAACACTTTAATGTTAGACACCCTCCGCCATTTTCCCGTCATTATAACTTAGTCATAAGGTGATTAATATGCTCACAATTTTTTCATGGCATTGTGGATATAAGATCATAGATATTCTAATTCCTAGTTCTGTCAATTTGGAAAAGGTCATGGAGAGTCTAGAGCATGCAATGAAACGTGATGCTCCGATTATTGCGGAGTATTTAGGAGGTGCCGTGAACTGTGACGCTTACCACATGACTGACCCAAGATCCGATGGTCTTGGTGTCTCATCATGCATTAAGCAAAGTCTTGAAGATGCTGGTGTAGCTCCAGAGGAGGTAATGCAAAATTTCAACTCATACGGAACACTCATGTTCATTTGTTGTGTTTTTCATAAACTTCCATCTGTTTTGTAGTGGCCAGTTATTTGTGATCTTTCAATAACACTCGTTTGGTCTGGCTAACTTTGAATTATGATTATCACTATTTTAGTGCAATTAACTTCCGGTAAAACTGTTATTAATAGCAGCCCCGCTGGGTGGGGGTGCAAGGGAAAAGGACTATTGACTATTGTTATTTCTGTCATTTTTTTCACAGTTTACTAATCTGTTAACAGTAAGCTTAGGTTGCATTTCAATGTGATATACAAGTATATGGTTTGTAAGATCTGGTTTTGACTCCGCAAATGCTTTGAAGAAGTTCTGAATGAATGAAAAATATCAACTAAAATTTGCAGGTCAATTACATCAATGCCCATGCCACATCCACCCTTGCTGGTGATCTGGCAGAAGTGAATGCCATCAAGCAAGTCTTTAAGGACCCTTCCGGCATAAAAATAAATGCAACCAAGGTACTTTGTCTTAACTATTTTAATTTAAGGGAGATTGATTCATATGCTCACCCTAATATGAATTTCCGTTGCAGTCCATGATTGGACATTGCCTAGGTGCAGCAGGTGGTTTGGAAGCCATTGCTACTGTTAAAGCAATAACTACTGGATGGGTGCATCCCAGCATAAACCAATTTGTAAGTGTTGCATAGTAAATTAGTTAGAAAACTTCTAGAATCTGAGAGGTAAAATGTCACGTGAAAAACTGAGCTACATTATCTGTTAATTGCAGAACCGAGAGGAAGCGGTTGAATTCGACACGGTACCTAATGTAAAAAAGCAGCATGAAGTGAATGTTGGTGGGTGCAAACGTCTCTTTAACATTCAACCCCACTCTCCTGTTCCTGTCCCATTCTCTGACCTTATGTTTATATGCTATTTATCTGCAGGTATTTCTAATTCCTTCGGATTTGGAGGTCACAATTCGGTGGTGGTATTTGCACCATTTAAGCCATAATGTGTTACTTGCTTCACAAATCTTGGTCAGAGCAGCAAGGGTCTTTCTAGGAATTTCTGTGTTAATCCATATGTGTGTTCTTTGGGGAAACAACTTATTTGATAGCAGGCTGCGTTACAAAAGAACTGAAATCCATTGCCTTCAGAGAAGTCCATGTTGAGTTAGATGATAGGGGCTGTATAACGTTGTTTGGCAATCATTTGTAATTGCTTGCACTTTCTTCATGTAATGGAAGAGGCGGGAGTTTATCGTGTTGTTCTGTAGAGCTCATTTAGACCACCGTATTCAATACCATACAAATGTATTGGGGGCCAGGAATTGTGTCTGTACTACTGGATTATCACAATTCTATACAGTCGCAATTTCTTTATATTGTTTCAAAAGAGAAGGAAAACATAAGCATTTCTGCTTTTGTGCAAAGGCTAATACTGATGATATTTCGTTTGAGACGACTTAATATTTGGGGAATTTTAAATTTTGCTTGAACACGTGAACGGTGGGCTACGGGGACAAATGAACTCAGGGGAGTGGCATGGTGCTGCCCATGTGAACGGTGTGCTACGGGGACACTGCTTTTGCAGATTTAGCACCCGTGATGCCTGCTGCCATTGGATTGAACTGTGCCTAATGCCTCGATCAGAAACTCTTCAGAAATTGCTAGGTCGGCAAGAAACAAGTACATATGAAAGCCAAGTTTACCAAGTAATGAGCAAACCTCCTGGTACGCACAAGTGTTATTAGTGAGTAGTGACCAAAGCAGAACTTGAGATTTGCAGGTCTGAAATTTCCCGTCAAAATATGCACAAGCACAAGAGAAGACCTGTATGTGAGCCAAAGAATTTGTGGGATCGAGCAAAGGCTTTGTGCTTCATAGGGTGCAAAGGTGAAAGGTCTGAACAAATGTTCCATTATCTTTGAAAAAAAAACCGTTTACAAGTACCGATTGCAACTTGCAAGCCAATGTTCTTCTATCTGCCTCTGCATTCTGCACCAGAGAAACTAGCAGCACTCGGCAACTACGGACAGCTATCCTGATGAGAATGGTGCTTTTCAGGCCGGAGCTCGGCTGCGAAACTGAAAACCAAAAGAGGCAGAGGAGAACTTCATGCTGGAGTTTGGAAACCGGCGAAGCGAAGCTGCAGTTCTACGAGGCAGAGCGCTCTGTTCGTGTTAACCACTCTTTGGTATTTAATCTCGACGTGAAGATGTGGATTTGACGGCTCAAAGCTACCCTGGGAGGGGAGCGATCAGGCCCTTGCTCGAACGAAAGCAACACGCGGCAAGCCTGTGCTCCGACGCGGCGCACAGGTTTTTTGCCTTTGTTCCCATCTCATCCGTCCGCACCGTGGTACACTCTGCATCTGTGGCAGTTGAAGGTGGCGACATTTGGCATTTGAGAAGGGCTGGAGCCGGGAGCTGGCGGACGGCGGCTGAAGGTTAGCACGGGAGCATCAGGAGTGACTGTGTTCTGAAAGTAGGCAAGAAGAAAGATAAAAGGACGGTGTCTTTTCAAATGGTGACTGAAAAGGTGCACTAGTCTAGCCCATGCTGATTTCGATATGGACCGTGTTTTTTCAGGAATGATGATACGGAAATGGTGACTGATCTCTTGCACAATGTTGTCCTTTGCTTTCCTCTGCTCGAGGATCCACAGGATCTGCACTCTTGCAACCTTTGATGCTCGCCTTATGCCTTGGTCAAAACTGAATTTCTTTTTTGAGCTGCAAGTCATGCAACGATAAGGCACCATTGCAATCAAAGCTTTCAGAGCCAGAGTTGTTGTCAAGAGCTTCTCTACCCAGAACTCGGAGATCCTGATGAGACAAGAACTCCATCTTAGATTCTTGAACATCCGAGGAACACCTGCCTGGCAGCTTCAGTGTATTGGCTAGTATGCATAAGCCAACTCTCTGCCAAGCTCTTTCTGCGAGCGATGCAGCGTCCAGTCACCGCCGGACTCGAGAATAGCTCAAGTCCCCTGCACGAACTGTGCTTATTCCAGACTCGATTTGAAGGAATCGAGGAACTGCTATTTGTGACGCAAACTGTCATTTCTGAAGAACAATTGAAGTTGCATCTTCACGTACTGCGCATGTGTCAGGTCTCTAGAGCATGAGCCGGTGTTGGCAGGCCGCCTCCGGGCAGGTCACCATTGCTCCGGTCATGCACCGGGTGCTGTAGGTGCTTAAGACGACGAAGACTTTTTTCTTAATGAAATATGTGGCATATTCTCTCAAAAAAGCTCATCAGGATCCTCGCCTCGTTGGTGTCTTGGACACGAATAAAATCGTCAGGCTGTGGTTGTGTCGTGTTATGTTTCCCACCTTGCAAAAAGTAGTTAGGAAACTAAAAAACTACTATACAATCCTTATATTTGGTATGAAATGTAAATGCTAAAATAATTTATAGCTGAAAGCGACTCTGCCCCATAGCATTTCAGCTTATGTGGCCACCTTCTAGGGACGAAACGTCGCTCTACGCCTGCGTGGCCACCTCCCGCATCCGTCACGTCGCGTAGGGAGGTCGGTTTGCTACGCTGAGCCGTGGCACACCTTGCGTCGACCACTACAACTGCAAATACCATGTCCCCTTCGTCACGTTGGGCATGGTTTTCATGCCAGCCCCTTCACCTGCAAATGGTTCTAACTACATTTTTTGACGAATATGGTTCTAACCAGGGTTTTCAATGCCGTAGTAAACCGGACCGGTTTTTGAAAAAAACTAAAAAAAAAAGTCCGGTCCGGTTTACCCAGGTGGCCGGTTTTCATTGTTAATTTTTTTTAAAAAAATTAGAGATGAAAAATATGTAAAAAAAAAAAGATGCAATTTGCAGCGCAATGGTGAACAAAAACACGAAAATTGGATCGTTTGACAGCCCAAAAAAATCACGCAAGCTTTCTGTGTTGAAAAAAACCCCTTCTTTTCTCTTTTTTCAACCAACAACCTTCCTCGATTTTTTTGACGGAGGAAACGATCGAATTTTTGTGTCGTTGTTGCACCATTACGCTACAAATTGCATCTAGTTTTTTTTAAATATTTTTTATTTCAGATTTTTTCAATTGTTCATTTTTTTTTCAATTTTGAAATCAGAAAACCAGTGCAAAAACGGAAAACCTGCCCGAATCGGTTTTCGCAAATTCGGTCCGGGTTCCCGGCGAATCGGTTCGGTTTACCGATCGGTTTGCAAATTTTGGATTTTGAATTTTGTCCGGTTTCCGGACCGGTTTTTTTGGTTTTCTGGCAAAAGGGTCAAACCAGTGGCGTCCGGTTTTTACCTGTTCATTCGGAGTTTCAAACCTTGGTTCTAACCACATATAATCCATGATTATACAAATGTTTTCGGCACACAGCTGTATTTGCTATACATACTAATAACATTGTATTCGCACATTAGATGAAAATGTCTATCGACATTTCACTGTCACCCTTAGGTGGTTTACCAGAGCATAAAATTCAAATATGGGGCCAGGATTTCCACCTGAGTTCCTTGATATGTCAGTGATAGATGAACTTATTACGGTGACCACCAAGGAGGCAATGATGAATGCAAGGAGATTGGTTAAGGAAGAGGGCCTGCTTGTGGGCATTTCTTCTGGTGCAAACCTGTCTGCGCTTGCTTGAAGGTTCACAGCTCCTAGCTAATTTTTCTCTCTTGTGTTTAGTTCCGATCCTTTCCTATTTTTTTTCTTGTTCCATTTCTGAAGTTTACTGAAATTCCATCGAATGTTTCCTTAGGTCGCATCCAGAGAAGAGAATAAGGGCAAGATGATTGTCACCATTTTACCGATCGAGCGGGGAGAGAGATACATGAACGCCGATCTCTTTGTAGTTGAAAGAGAGGAGTGCGTTTCCATGACAGTTTAGTCTTCGTGTGTAAAAGGTATAAGTTGATGTTGAATGATCTCACATTCATGACCTTGCTACGGAATTTACTTGCAATAAGTTTTTGCATGTGTCTGTTGATTATAATTTTCACAGAATTGAACACATAAGTTTTCTGGAACATTTTTATTTTGCAAAGCATAGTGCACACATAGACGCCCACATGCTAACATAGATGTACTCATGTACGTGTACTCATCTCTGTGAGCACAGGGACGCACACCTTACCCCTATAAATATATACGAGGCTCATTTTGCGATAGACAAATTCACCACAGGCTCTCGTCGCCGTAAATGCAACACACATGTTGAGTAGTATTCACTCCATTTCAAAATATAGACAGTTCTTGAGTTTGCCGGTTTGAGCATGGTAACTAAGAAGAGGTGGAAAAAGCGACGACACATGAAATGATGAGGAGTGAAGGAGGAGACAGATACATATAGGCCGATACATTGAGAAGTAGAAACGAGGAGAGAGATGTATTGGGAAGTATAAAATATGTATATATTAGGAAAAATTTGAATGCTAGAAACATTTATAGCTTGAAACGTGGGAAGTTTGCCCCAACTCAGATGGGTTGGTTCCACTCAAAGGACCTAACAATCTTAATCTTATCTCCTTTTACTTCAGTTCTTTGCATGACCTCGATGGTTTCCGAATCTCTTCTAACCATGCACATCCCTGAACATTTCATATCGGTTCACTTCATCACTTTGCTTGACTGAGTCTTGTTCTCTTCTCTCGAGGTCGTTCTTCTTGGTTTAATCTAGCAAAGTCAGGACTCAGAACCATCAAAATACTACCAACTTTCGCTAAGCCGATTGATTTTGCGCAACTAGACACACTTAACTTGATAAACAATTAAGCAGGCACGCCACTAAACATGTCACATAGCTCGTTGCTGCCACTCGCTACCAACCAATTGCAAACCTCCAACTTGGAAACTTTCTTCGCCAAATGATCATGATATGGAAAGTTGAGCTATATTGATTTATCTAGAAAACGTAACAGTCATGTCTTCATGGGCCAGAGTGTCAGTGGAACTGCAGCTATAAAAAGATATCCGGCAGGTTGCTGCAGGGCAATAGGGCATAGCCGTCGCTGTCAGCCGTGAGAAGCAAAGCAAGAGCCAAGAAGCACCAGAGCAGCGTCCATGGCGGGAGAGGAGAGTGGGAGGAGCGGGGTTCCCTCACTGCTGAACTCATCTTCCTCTTCCAGTGACAGTGGCGTTGGGCAGGAACACATTGCCGCTGATATGACACAGGTCAGGTCCTTATCTCTTCCTTCTATTTCCTTTCATTTTTCTTCTTGTTTATGCCTCTTTCGGCTTCTTTGCCTACTGGTACTGGGATTAAGGCGGTATGGGATATTGATTGTTCTTGTGCAATGGGTTCTTCAGCTCATAGGATGGACACCCCTGATCGAGGTGAAGCGGATCACCAGCAAGGATGGAATAGATGCCCGGATCGTCGGCAAGGTGGAGGCTTATCAGCCGCTCTGCTCCGTCAAGGATCGGAGCGCTTTGAGGTTCATCCTTTTCTTTTGTCCTGAACTGAAACTGGTTAGGGAGTTCAATAAAATTTGAGAAGCTTCAGTAATTGTAGATTTCCCTTTTTTTTTTCGAGAAGAGGGTTGCCCCTCGGTTTTCATTAGAAAAACCATTCCAGCTACAAGAATCTCTTACAGTAGAGCGGGATTATGCTAAGCTTTCTATTAGTTGTAGATTTCTGGATCATCTGCTTTATTTTTTGCTTTTAAATAGCTAACTGAGAGAAAGGGGACACCAGTGATCAAGGCTTGCCGACCCCGACAAGCTCGGCGGCTGGCTTGGCCCCTGTCCTTGTCTAGCCTGCACTTCTACCGACCCATGCAGTGTCCGTTTCACTGTCTTGTTTCTTTTCTTTTTCAAACCTTACTGTCTTACCCTCGCAAAAAAAAAAAAACCTCACTGTCTTACTACTGCCAGAACATGGACTTGTTGTACCTAACTATAAAAAAAAACTCTGATCTGCGGGGCATTTTGTTATGAATAAGACCTCACACAGACCGAAAACCCTCCGAACCTCTTCCCCGCCCTTACACAGGAAGCCGAATACGGTGCGAGAACGGTTCATTCTTCTCTCATATACCTGTGCTTTGAGTTGGGGGAGACGAGAGGATTTTTTAACTCAGTCTGAAAATTCGCCCCTATTGTAGATCAAAGCCGGACATGAGAGCTGTTATTCGGGTGCCTTAACCACTCGGCCAAGACCCTTTTTGCCTGTACCGAACTACATACTCCCTCCAATATTTTTTTCTTGAGGTTCAGACAAAATTTTTAGTTCAAATTTGAACTACCATTCTTGTCTGAACGTCATCAAAAAACGAAAGGAGGAAGTACTCCGTTATTGTACATCAGTTATACAATTCTACTGACGCGGACTACACAGTAATACTTATTTTCTTCGCAAAAAAAAGTAATACTTATTTTCTTCTGAAGAATGATAGAAGATGCAGAGGAGAGGGATCTGATTACACCTGGTGTCACCACACTTGTCGTGCCGACAAGCGGTAACTTGGGTTTAGGATTGGTCCTCATTGCGCTTCGGAAAGGATACAGGTTTGTTGTAGTTATGCCGGCTCAATATTCATTTGATAAGCAGATGCTGTTGAGATACATGGGTACTGAATTGTATTTAACAGGTAAGATAAGTTGTAAAAAGTTAGGGATTTTGGCCTTCTATAATGGATTTTTCTTTACACACTGTCAGTGTCAGTGGCAGTGTAAGTTCAGCGGAGTTGTATGTTTGACCTTCTCTCTTTGGTGTGGCCATATGCAGATCCATCCCTTGGGTTCCCCGGTATTTATGACAAGGTTGAACAACTTAAAAGGGAATTGCCGAATGTGCATGTTCTTGATCAGTTCTCTAACAAAGCAAATCGTGACGCGCATATTAGATGGACTGGTACGGTTCTTTCGGATGAGTTCAGATAAGATAGCTCGGTCTCAGTAAACAAGAGTTCCCCGTTGACTTAATGACGTTCTGAACTTTGACTTTCTATCTAAGCTGATATACTCTGCTGAAATCGTTATATGTCACTATGCTATCTCTGTATGGTATCATAATACAGGACCTGAGATTTGGAAGGACACAGCTGGTAAGGTGGACATATTTGTAGCTGCTTCAGGCTCAGGAGGTACGGTATCTGGTGTCGGAAAGTATCTGAAGATGCAAAACCCAGATGTCAAGATTATCTGTGTTGAGCCTGCAGAGAGTCCAGTCATTTCAGGTAATATACGCCCCTTCAGAAGCATCAGTTGATTGAATATTAGCTTGGGAACTCATGCTTTGGTTACATAGGAGGTTAGGAAGCAAAACATGTAACTGCAGAGTGTCGAAAGTACTATTTTATTATAAATGATATCACAATACGTTTTTCTTTAGGGATCCACCAGTGTATGGCCCATACTGTGTGCATAACTCTAGAACATGATTTGCTTGGTTCAGGAAAATCTTTGTATCTAATTGCTTATTTGTCACTGGTTGTACAATTTTTTTTTGAGGAAAACTGGCTGTAGAAAATTACAGAAAAATGAAGTATTTTTCCCGTTAAATGATAATATTGACATAATAATTTCTATCTTCAGGCGGGGAACCAGGCAAACATAAAATTCAGGGAATCGGGCCAGGATTTCTACCTGAAGTCCTGGACACCTCGGTTATCGATGAGGCTGTCACTGTAACCACTGAGGAAGCAATGGTGAACGCAAGAAGGCTGGCCAAGGAAGAGGGCCTTCTTGTGGGCATTTCTTCTGGAGCCAACTTTGCAGCTTGCTTGAAGGTTTAAAGATCCTAACTAATAAGGACTCAGCTGTTGTGATGTTATTCCCCATTATGAAATTAATTAGTAAACCTTCTTATGTGCCTTCAGGTCGCTTCCAGGGAAGAAAACAAGGGGAAGATGATTGTCACCATTTTTCCAAGCGGCGGTGAGAGATACATGAACTCCGACCTCTTTGCAGCTGTAAGAGAGGAGTGCATTGCCATGACATTTTGATCTCATAACTTGAAATCACTTTGAAGGCCATGTAGCTGATGCAGTGATACAACAATGTATTGCATGACCTTGCCATGGAATTTATATTCATGAACTTTGTAACTTTGAAACTGAAAATGTTTACCTAGAGCAAAGCAACTACCATGCTTAGTTTTGCAGAAAACATGTTCTTTGCAGCACGGTGAATTTAAATTAGTCAAGCTGAGAGGGCACAATAAATATGACATATTGTATTAAATTATTTTCAGGGTTCGAGTAAGTTTACAATTGCATGCTCAAATAGAGGGCAGTTGCAACCAGTTTTAGTTTGACCACACATAAAAAAATCCACTCGAGTTCCCTGTATATATTACATGTCGATCAACATCATATAATAGCACGGTGACATTCTTGAGAGCTTCATCAGCATTGCTTTGTGTGTCCTTCGTCATGTTATTGTCCCTATACCTCCTTGTACCAGCTGTGAGATCAAGATTACCGCTAGGTTTGACATCCACGATAGACTTTCCGTTGATGGTGCTGCATACGTTGATAGTTCCACCAGAGGAAGCTGAAGAACATGTAAATCCAGGATTCAATCAACTTCACAATGGTTGAAAGGAACATCCATTAACTGGAAATATGGGCAAAGGTTTAAGATACCTTGGCTACTGTGAATCCCCACCCTTGGGTTCTCTATAGACTTTGTTGAATACAATACTGCAAAGTTGTTGTCCCTTGTGACGTCCACGTGCGAAAGAGAACAAGCCGTACCATTACAAGCGCCTTCAAGTAATGTCACTGGCTCTCCACTAGAATCACAAGTTACAACCATACCATTCTCAAACTCCAGTAACACATTATTTGCATTTAGATCATAGCCTAATATGCTCCTCTCATGCTCAGATTTTTCAATGGTTGTCACATTGGCATGATTCCAAATCTGGCCAAACTACCATGTTAGTACTAAAAAAATGATTAAGAAGTGAAGTAACTATCGGAAAAAATATATATATGAAATACCGACATACATCAATAACTTGCAGGTACTGATTGTGTTCTTTCACTAGTAGCTTCTCATGGCATAACTCAATAAATTGAAGTCTTTGGGTGGAGACGTATGGTAACTGAATTCTTCCAACACTATCCAGTTTTCAGATGACAATACTTTTATTGGAAGGCAATCGCCGACCAATTTATATGCAACAATCATTATCCGAGGCCTGCCAACAGTGTGCGAGAGTTCACAATTAATACACTATAATATCTTTTGGGTACCTTAAGTGATATGAGTGGAAAAAATAGAAAATCCCTTAGCTGGATAAGGGGCGGATGTAGCCAAGTGGATCAAGGCAGTGGATTGTGAATCCACCATGCATGCCCAGGTTCAATTCCCGTCGTTCGCCCATCGCATTATTGCAATGCAATTTTCCATATTCCTAGTTACGTATTTACTTACGACGACGAAGAATAAAACTATCACCATATTTTTTCCTTTTCCTAGTTCTTCTTCCAAGCGCTGGATAACCCTAAGGGGTTGTGGGTTTTTTTTCTACCAATAGGGGCTTTCCCTTCACCGCCCCCATGGGGGTGGTCCACGGGGTTCATAACTACCCCTCTTACTAGGGGGCGTTTACCGAGCCAACACTTAGATCCGGCTCTACCCAAACTTTTTTGGTTCACCCCAACATTACCCACTTGTCCGACTGTTGCTAAGCAGTTTTGGGATACCAAACGGACCTCCCCAGATGGTAATAATATAGTAATATGGAATATTAAGATTAATAATAATAAAATTTGAGTCTTCTTTTCTTATTTTTATTTGAGAATACCCATTTTTGAAGTAGGTTATTTCAGATTATTCCTTTTTACTTTTTTCATTTTGGATGATAGCCAATTTATTGGCTAATTCGAATTAGTATGTAGAATTCGTATAATTATGAATGTTGAAGCCTTAAATTCAAGTTTCTTGGCTCTTTTCACGCTTTCTCACAAACAGATTAAGAAATATATTACATTATTTGTTAAAGTTTGGATAAACCATTGCTTCGTCTGGTGTCTACAATACATCTAACTTATAGAGTACTAATTTTATTTTTACCAGATCAAAAATTTTTATGTTGAAAAGGAAAATTTATAGATCCAATGTCACATTCTGTAAAAATTTATGATACAGGTATAGGATGCACTCAATGTGTACGGGCTTGTCCAACAGATGTATTAGAAATGATACCTTGGGATGGATGTAAAGCCAAGCAAATAGCTTCTGCGCCGAGAACCGAAGATTGTGTGGGTTGTAAGAGATCCGAATCGGCCTGCCCAACAGATTAAAGAATAAGATCAATGTTGTGATTGACTATTTAACTAACCATGGTGTTATAGACTGAATTTTACCAGGGATGAAATTGACAAGCTCATAGTTATTGGTCTCATATATATTGTTCACCAATTAAGCTGCAAAAATTGAATAATTAGCATGAATCTCAGCTTCTTTTTTTTTTCTATATCGCATGGCCTGGCTGTGTTACTTACCACTGATCTTGGTACTTAGAGACAATTGCTAAATTGTTGCAGAAGTCAAATAACGGAAAATTATTTGTCCTTGATCGGAATACTGGAATTCCATCACCCCAATCATCACATCTTCTAATGCTTTTATAGGAACAATAACCAAAAGGCATGATAACGCACATTAGTTCAATTAATACTGGATATTAAATATGCGTCAGTATAACTTGGTATTATCTGTAGTATACTCTTATGCATTATTGTAAACACATAAAACATAAAAAAGTTAGTGATCGATGTTTCTTACTCCAATGGAAATGCTCTCGTCTTGTAGCCACACTTTGATATCATTGAAGAGACAATGATGATGGAGTCATTGACTTTATTATAATACAAATCCTCGATCAGTTCACCATCATAGTGGAAGTTCCATATACGCCAAAGCTCGTTGACCCGACTGGCCAGAGCGTGAGGCTCCGGGAGCATTTGCTCTTGTCGGTCGCGGGTTCGAGCGGCGGCACCAGCGCGATACTGTAGCACACTACAGTGCCACGCGTGCACTGTAGTGAAATATCTGCAGTGCACACAAAAAAATCCTCTCGCCTTCCCTGGGTCAAAGCACATGGTAAAGACTCGCGCCGGAGCTCACAACGGCCAGCTGAGTCCCTGTGTAGGATCGGGGAGGGGGTTTGGGGGTTTTCTCGGCCTGCGTGAGAGGCTCTTCTCCTTAAGCAAATGCCGTCGGGGGCGGTCATACCCCCGGCAGGTTGAGTTTTTTTTTTTTTTTTGAAGTTCCATATACCACCATGCTTTTCTATGAATAATTATAACATGTAAGACATGTAAGCACCTGGTGGGAATACATATATCCGAAATGTTCTTAGATATAGACTTACTGCATGGGACAATGGACGCATTCGCAGTATGATGAAATGCAACACATTTTCTATACAAATCCATTACAAAAATGAAATCATTTGCCGGAATGATCTTTGTAATGTCTTTTTGCATCCATGGCCGAAGCTCCCTATCAGGATACACAAGGAATTCTTTTTGCATCCGGAAGAGGTGACATACAAAAAAGAAAGAAAAATCAAAAGAAAGCTTGACAGTAAATATTAAAACACTCCTTCTGATTGGACTTTACTGCGTCGTGGGTTCGGATGTTTTATTGATCAGGCGAGGCATTAGCTCGTGCACTGGCGCGGCACTGGAGTAGCACTCGCCCTGCTCCCTATCCACAGGCGCTGAGGGGTTCTCCAATGTCGAGGATGAGGACCAACAAGAGACGTGGCCGCGTCCGAGCTGGAGCATCGTGTGACAGTGTCGTCAGTTTTGGAACCGCGGTTCTCCAGGACCACGCATATATGCATGAGCATGATCATGGCTAGGGCTGTCATGTGCCCCATGGATCATGCTCTCTTACCACGCGCAGGATTCAGCCATTCAGGAGGCGGCTGGAAAGCGAGCTAGCTCGATATAAAGCAGCTGGAGAGCGAGCTTGATATAAAGATCTTGCCTTGCCTACGAGCTTTGTCGGTGCGTCATTGATTAATTCGTTCATTTCTAGGTAGTACCAATATGAGCGAGATGGATATTATCATGAACTCATGACTCGATTAATGGGTGTAATTTTTTTAGGCTGGATCGTAACACAAATGGGAGTGTTTCTTGTACGCCATAATAAATGTATATCATAACTGAGGTATCTGTACTCCCTCAAGTGTAAAATTGTTATCATTTTGGACATTGACCCGGTCTTCAAAACTTAAATTTGACTAATAATTGTTGCTATAATATATTTATAAAATATAGTTCAAGTGTACTTTTATGAAATCATATTTCAATACAAACCTACTCATATTATTTTCACATTTCTAAACTTAACATATAAAAAATTATTTGCAGTTAAAGTTTAAACTTAAGACAACCTCAAAAACACAACAATTTTGATACTGGAGGGAGTAGCTCACTACATCTCGGGTTGTGTGACACTCCGAATAGTACACAGACACATACAATATCCACATTTTTTTTTCGACTGATACAATATCCACATTGATGGGCAAACACAAATAAGTACAGAGTGCCAAAAAGAATTGTCAAGCTAAGAGGGCACAATCATACTGTAAACAGGACATGTATTGTATCAATTTTTTCATGGTATGATTATGAGCTGAGTAAGTTACATATATACATGCTCAAATAGAGGGCCACCCGTTTTAGTTTGACCACACATGAAAAAATCCACTTGAGTTCCCAGTATATATTTTATTGTGATCATCATCATAACATAGCACAGTGACATTCTTGAGAGCTTCATGAGCATTGCTTTGTGTCTCCCTCGTCCTGTTATTGTCACTATGCCTCCTTGTACCAGCTGTGAGGTCAAGATTGTTGCATGGTTTGACCTCCACGATAGACATTCCATTGATGGTGCTGCATATGTTGATAGTTCCACCAGAGGAAGCTGAAGGACATGTAAGTCCAGGATTAAATTTCACAGCGGTTGAAAGGAACAACCATTTACTGGAAATATGGGCAGAGGTTTATGATACCTTGTCTATTGTAAATACGCTCTCTTGGGTTCTCTATAGACTTCGTTGAATACAATATTGCAAAGTTGTTGTCGCTTGCGACGTCCACGTGCGAAATCGAATAACCCAGTTTCTTACGAGTGCCTTCAATTAACTGCACTTGCTCTCCACTAGAATTGCAAGTTACAACTGTACCATTCTCGAACTCCAGTAACATATTATTTGCATTTAGATCATAGCCTAAAAAGTTCCACTCATACCTAGATTTTTCAATGGTTGTCACATTGGCATGATTCCAAATCTGGCCAAATTAGCATGTTAGTACTAACAAAATGAGTAAAAAGTGAAGTAACTATCGTAGAAAATAAATATGAAGTACAAACATACATCAATAACTTGCAGGTTCTGATTTTCTTCTTTCACTAGTAGCTTCTCGTGGCATAACTCAACAAGTTGAAGGCTTTTGGATGGAAGTGTATTGATGAGGACTAGGCCCGATCTTCCGAGAGGCAGAGGTAAACTCGATAATTGGAGAACTCAACGTTGACGATCCGGCTTCAAATCAACACGATTCGAACCCTGCAACAGCTACACCACTGCTCCGTTGGTTATCAACCAAAGCACAACTTGATTGACCTCGCCGATAAGGCTTTTCCTGCAGACGGATCGAGAACGCAAGCAAGAAAATGTAAACACGCAATCTGAAATTGCAAATATGGATTGAAGCGAATCACAAGAGAGGTTCAAACACTCGATTTGAAAGGACTAATCGACACAGTCGAGGAGAGTAAGAACAGGGGCCCTGGATCAATGTATAAGGACTTGTCGCCACAGATACAACGATGAACTCAAGTTTCTCGAAGGAAAACTCAACTAAACAAAACCACAGGTCCTAATGTGGCGGCGGCTATTGATAATATAGAGTTTAGGGTCGTGACAAACCCTAAGGACTTACATGGCCCAAAGGCCAAAAACGGTGACGCAGCACCGAAACAGTTTCTAGATGCTGACTTGTTTCGACGATTTCCGTCGACTCAGATGGAATTTGGATGTGCGACTAGATCCGTTGGAAAGCTTATCTTCTTAGCTTTCCATCCATATGTAGAACGTCCCAATCGGAGTCTGTATGTGACCGGGGCGCCCGTTTTAGTGGAAGTTGCTCATGGAATCCGAATCCAACTCGAAGGGCAACTTGATGACGACTTGAAACTCGATGGTGAGGCTGGTTCGTGCGTGTCTAGTACGGTGATGTCCTCATCATCCTCCCCTTCTTGAATTGGAGTCGTCCTCGACTCCATCCCACCATCCAACTCCTGCAAAAAGTTAGTGACAACAGGATGCAAAGTGCGAGAGATAGGATCATTTGTAAGCAAACAAGATTCTCGACCAAGCATAGTATAACATGGGGCATCCGGATTATCACATAAATCAGCAGTAGCAGATGTAGTAGCAAGGTAAACACCATCTTTTAATTTAATTCATTTATTATTATCTGTAGAAGATGTGTCACTAGCAATAGCACTATTAGTCTTAGCATGTTCAGCAAGCTCTTTAAAATGTTTCCTAATATCAGTGGGTGACACAGGACGCAAAGTAATTTTCTTGTCCTTATGCATGAAGGTATATGTATTAGTTCTACCATGGTGTGCAACATCATTATCAAATTCCCATGGTCGTCCTAACAACAAAGAGGATGATTGCATAGGCACAACATCAAAATCAGCAGAATCATGATAAGAGCCAACAGAAAATTGTATACGTGCAGTTTTAGTTACCCGAGCTTTACCACTATTGTTCAACCATTCAATGTGGTAGGCATGAGAAAGCGGACGTGTTGGCAAACCAAGCTTTTCTACCAAATCTGAACTCACCAAGTTGTTGCAACTCCCACTATCAATTATGGTGAGAGCACGATAGTTCTTGATGATGAGATACATGTGGAACAAATTCTTACGTTGTATCTTCTCGTCCTCACGTTCCACCTGAGTGCTCAAAGCACGCTGCACAAGAGCCAGGAAGCCCGCCGATGCAGCCAAGGAATCAATATGCACACTCTCATCGTCATCTGAATCTGCAGCAAGGTTAGTTGCAAGAGCCAAATCATCTTCAACATCACTAGCACTTACATATCCGTTGCCATCAGATGTAGCGATGAAAGCGCGAGTACTTGGACAATCCTTCATGACATTTCCCATACCCTTGCAGCGGTGGCACACAATATTGGTCGATCTACTTGAAGAACCGTTTTCATACCTCTTGTTTTTTTGGGCCTGCACAGTAGACACATTACTTACCTCAGAAGCGGGCGCTGGAGCAGGTGGTGTTGTTGAAGGCTTAGCAACAACAGGCGCCTTCGGCTTCTCAACTTCAGAACGCTGCTGAAACGTTCGCCCAGTATTGGACCTGAAAGAAGAATGGTCTTGGCGACGTCCCTGTACTTCTCTTTCTGCCTTAAGAGCAAGATGATATAATTGGGAAAAACGAGTCAATCTTTATAGTCAAGAATATTCTGTATATCACGATTCAAACCACCAAAGAATCTAGCACTACTTTCATCATCATCCTCACGAATACCACAACGTGCTAGTCCTATAAGCAATTCCTGATAATATTCCTCTACACTTTTATCACCTTGCTTTAAAGTTTGCAACTTCAAACGTAAATCACTTTGGTAATAAGGAGGAACAAAATGAGACTTCATACGCTGTTTTAAAACAGTCCAAGTTTGAGGCACGTGTTGGTCGTATCTACGCACCCACTTATATACCGCAAGAGCACGGTGTACAGTTGTAGTCTTTTTCCCCTAGAAGAGTATTCCAAGGTTTAATCGAACCACAAGGACCTATGGGAATTAAGCAAAATCATCAGTAAAAGAGTTAGCCAAACTTTCTAGTGAGCGTGAGCGTGGGTTTCAGGAAAACAGGGTGTTGTGCCGATCGGCACAGGGGATGTGCCGGTCGGCACCAAGGTGAAGTTGTCCGAAGTGTTGTCCGAGAAGCCTAGGAACAGATTAGATCATGGGGTAAGTTAGCCAAATCTGCTAGTTGAGATCGTAACCAAAGAGCTTAATCGAATAGCATCATAAACGGGATTACTCAATTATTGATAACCGAAGATCGATAGGTCAAGACCCCTTTCCGACGAGCCCTGTCACGACCAATCGCCTTAGTCGGTAGCCTCTTCCTACTCTACACATCATCTCAAGGATCATCGCGTATGCATTAGCGGCTGTTGAGGTACAGAGACAATGTGCAATTATGGCGCATTACAAGATCCCGATATTACCTTAACCACAATGGAGATAGTGAGAGAACGAATCTTGTCACTTTTTTTTGCCACCACAATCAAGATAACATCTAATACTTAGTCGTCACTAAGCGTAGGAACAAGCACATGTAAAGACCATAAAATCCAGGCAATCAATAATCAAAACCATTCATCAACATATTCAACCATACTTTGATAATACATAGTGCAAGATACATCACAATCTAGTCGGCCTACCTTGATGGATCACCTCTTCAACACCAGTGGTTCTTGATCTAACAACTAGAGAACATGAAGAACGGGGCAAAGCCCCGGTGGCTCTAAACTTACTAGCTGTGTTGTCCCTCTGGCGGCGGATCCCGAAACCCTAGGGCTTTTACAAGTTTATATAGGGCTGTACATCAGGAAGGGAAGGATTCTCGGGAAAAGAGTCCTTGTGCCGATCGGCACAGGGGTTGTGCCGATCGGCACACCTCGTGTCCAGCTCGGGTTCCTCCCTAAGTCGGTTCCGAAGTCCTAGGTAGCTTCCATGTGGGCCTTCCAATCAGTTTTCTTCGAGATCAAGTCTTGTGTTGCTCTTTCAAATCTTCGAGTATCTTTTATCTCTTCATGACGGATATCTCCCAAGATTGGCTCGGATAACTTCCTTCTAGAATGAACTGAATGGTGGGCCAGCTTCAGTGGCCTTGGGGTCCCATGTGCCGGTCGGCACATGGCTGTGCCGATCGGCACAGTGGGCCTTTTCTACTGGTTCTCTTCTCTTCAGGTCCAGATCAGCCACAATGTCCAGAATGTCGTCCTTTTCATCTGTTTCTGCAATAAAGCTCCAGAACGACATATATACAAATATGGTGCTATTATCAAGGGTTAATGGCCTATAATGATGACATTTATGCTCTAAATAAGGCGCAGTTGGCATATAAAATGGTATGCTAGAAATCGCCAACAGCTCCCCCACACTTAAACCTTTACTCGTCCCGAGGAAAGTCAAGAATGAAAATCAACTTGCATGTAGTCACATCAATCATAAAAGTATTTCAAATCTACACGAGCTGAGCATTTAGTCATTGTGAGATTAAATCAATTTAGTATTCAGCAAACATGTTCACAATATGGGTATTGAACATGAAAGAGTACTTCCCAAAGCAAACCTTGAAAATATTCAATTTGATGCGCATGACTTTTCCACTTATGTGAATCACCAAAAAGGTATTGTGAGCAAAAGAACTATCCTTCTCAAACGATCAAGTCAACAACTCAACTTCAATCTCTCACCTAAATCACTCAAAAGCCTAGCCTACTTTATCGATATATGTATGTGTAAGGCCATATGAGTAGCTTGGTGAGGAAATTCAAGGAAAATAGACATAAATCAACAACATATTGCAAAGCTAAGAAATAACTCTAATTGGTTTTACTGAGACTTGTCAAAAGGCCATTGGAAATTGAATTGAGAAAGAAACTCACACCTTTAGAACAGTGGACATATACTTGTGTGAATGAACAATCACAAGTAGAGAACGTAATCTTTTTAAACAGGTGACAAAGCTGTCCTTTCTTCTTTGCATATCTATCAGAAACTTCCTGGCATTTTCGAAGGATATCGGATGCAAAGAATTGTGGACATGATTGGAAAAAGAAATTCTTGGCTACTGAAGCGCCCCGGTTATCCCAGGAGCTTAAACACTTTATTATACCAGTCCCTGGATCAGTCGCTGGTACAATCAAGTCTTACAACAGGTGATATTACAAGTCGCGACCTGGCAGGGGTCGATTAAGAAGCAACAAGAACACTAGTAGATAGGCAACAGTAAATATAAAGCTAAACCAGAAGATGGCTTCTAAGTCATCAAACGGCATAGTGGAAGCAACTAAGCGGTAGACTAATGCCACAGGCAGCTCGGGTGCGGACGAGACCAAGCTCAATCGTCTTCCTCACCGTCGGCGTCGACGAAGTCTGGATCTTCCTCTGTAACCAGCAAGCAAGAATGAGTACAAAAGTACTCAGCAAGTCGCAACCCTTACCCTACCATCAATGGATAAAGGTATGCATTTGGCAGTAGCAAGGTAAAGGCCATCAGGTTTAACATTGCAATAAAGCAAGTTTTACACATGCAGGGGTTCAGTTTATAAAGCATTTTAGCAAAAGCATCAAATTAAGATATTATAGGGTTGGTCAAGTTTTACGTTGCCGGACACCCCGTCCACGACAACCTTCGGCGGAAGGCCAGACCTATTCTCAAAACAACTCACGCAGCAAGGAGATAAGCACCCATCCCATGCTAGTTCTTGGACCGAACCAAAGCCATGTCCGTGACCGTGGACTCGGCTATTCGAATAGATTTTAACACTCTGCAGAGGTTGTACGCTGTACCCACAATCTGAGTGCATCACAAGCCACCGCGCGTCGTGGGTGTGAAGACTCACAAAGCCATTACCCATCACAGCATCGTCCCGACTAATCGCCATGGGAGTTATCCAGGGGTCTAGCCTCTGATCTAGGTCCTCGACCGGGTCGCACACGTCTGCATCACGTCCACCTGCTCCATGGGCTCCCATTGCATCTCCAGCCTCCAGGCGATTAACAGACTAGCTGGCGGGGTTTAGACTAAGCCGTGCCGCATACACGGTAGTGTGGTCGCACTAAATAAACGGCTAGGTAGGATGTCACAAGCAACTCGGTCCTTATACGAGCCAAGGCAATCATCTCCACATATATGAACCCACCACAGAGGCGGCATTCATCTCCCAAATCACTTGTCATAAGCACACCACAGAGGCGACACTTAATCTTCCATAAATATCATCAGGATCACCTCAGCTCTAACCCAAGTTCATTCATTCATCTTTCTTAAGTTATCACCCAACCTTACTACTACCACACAACACCAATCACGGTTTTCACATTTGCAAAAGCTAAGTATAAGTAGAGCACTTAGTGATACACAGTCCTAAGCATTTCTATAACAAGGAAATCATCCATGCGTAAATAATATTCATACATGGATATCCTAAGTTTCATAGGGAATAAATTAGGACAGGTAATATAAGGCTCAGTGGTCTTGGTCATACTACACAGAGGTTTTGCAAACATCAGGGCAATCATTTCATGCAATAAAATGGCTTCTACGGGTTGTGTTTATAAAACATAGGAGCAATATGATCAAAGGGAAAACGGATTGTGACTTGCCTTCGTTGACGTCCTCGGGAAGCTCCTGCTCGAAGTCTTCGGCTCCTGGTTCCTGCTCCTCCTCCTCCTCGTACTCGCACTCTCCGTTGGCTACGCGACCGGCAAACAAGCAAACAAACACAAATAAATACAAAAGAAATAGAGGATGAGCTCTATAAAAGATGAAACTGGTAGGAATGAATAGAGCTCGATTTTAGATGAATTTAGGAGGAAGAATCGGGTCAATCGGAGCTTGGATGGTGGAGATATCGTTTTTATAGTGGAGGCTATGGATTAATTTCGAAAATAAATTCGTGGGAATATTTCAAGTCGAGCAGCACACGAGTGCTTGGGCTGCTGGTGGTGCTCGGTTGACAAAGGAAAAGGGTAGATTAAGTGAGCCGGGGAGGTGGAGTGGTGTTGGGGATGCTCCACGGCAGCTTGGTCGGGGCGAGACGGCGTCGGGAAGGGAGATCAATGCGGAGGGGCGGTGCTTGGTTAAACACCAGATCAAAGAGAGAAGCGGAGGGAGGACGCTCACCTGCAGCTGGGCTGGACAGCGCGATGGCGAGGGAGCTCGCGGGGAGGGCTATTTATAGCCTGGGATGAACTCGAGTAGGGAGAGAGAGGAGCATCACCGTGGATGGCATGACAGCGACATCGAGGTGACGGCGACGTGACAGGAGCAGTAGCGGTGCATGCAGGGCAGCATGCGCGTGCGGAGAACGGTAGTCGAAGCGTGTAGCTTTGGGGTGATGTGACTGGGGCAGCAGTGGGAAAGTGGCCAGCTGGTATGCGTGCGGGAAAATGGTAGATGAAACGCGCAGCTTTGGCGGTGATGTGATTGTGACGCGATGAGACAGAGTAAAGAGACGACTTGATACGACGGGACAGCTCAAGAATAGTGTCATCACGTGGTTCGGGATGACATGACATGACGCGATGGCATCGCTATGCGCAGGTCGCAGCTGCTGCTGCTGTTTGTGAATGCGGAGCGAGGCATGGGCAGGGGCAGCATGCGAGGCGTGCGGCTTTGGAGCGATGGGACGCGAGCACATTTGGCCAATAGTGGATGCGCAGGGGCCGTGGGACATGGCATGCATGCGGAGGCGACGGGCTGCAGCGGCAGCGCTGTGCGCGGTGGCCCCGGTGGCAGGGCATGGCGCTTGCGTGCAACTTTAGATGAGAGGACATGTGTGCAGAGAGAGGAGAGGGGCCGTGGCGGTGCGTCGCTGCGTGGTATGCGCAAATAGTGGCGACGGGATGGCGGGGCCGATGGTGTGGTGTATGGTTTTGGTTTGACGAGACGACTCGACGCGACGAGACGACTCAGAGATGGAGTTGGCATATGGATTTGGGCTGATGAGACAACGACGAGACGCGACGAGATAACACAAGCATAGTGTATAGTGTCGTCACGTGGTTTGAGATGACGAGACGACTCAAGCATAGTGCATAGTGTTGGCACAAGGTTTAAGACGACGAGACGACTCAAGCATAGCGCATAGTGTCGTCAGGTCATTCGAGATAATTAATGTGACGAGATGACTCATGCGGGGCCGAGCGATGTGCCAGCTTATGCGAAGGAATAAATGACGGTCACTGGGTAGGTGAAGGTAACAACGCGCTGGACGGCAATTTAGCGCGCGAGGATGGAGAAGGGAAAGAAATAGACCAGACCGGAAAATCCAGTTGGTGTGGTCCAGAACAAGAGAGGGATTTTTGAAAAGTTTTGAAAACTTCCGATTTAAGTTTCGATTTTTATTAAAATTTTTAGGGTCGATTTTCAGGGCGTTACAGCTACTAATCAATGATAAGAATTCAAGGGAATTCACTCTTCCCCCCACACTCAAATTTTTGCTAGTCCCGAGCAAAACAGCGCAAGGTACAGACTTCATTTTCTCCTCTTTTTTTTTCTTTTTCTTTTTCTTCTTTTTCTCTCTTTTTTTTCTTTTTTTTTTCTGTGTGCCGGTCGGCACAAATCCCGTGCCGATTGGCACACTGTCTGTACCTGCCAATTTCGCTCTGGATTTTTCGTTGGAACTGCTGTGTCAGATGTATAGCCAAGAATACAGTAGGATGTGGTCAAGGATTGATATTCGAATCAAAGAATTTGGTTCTCAAGTATCGGATACTCGGCGAATTATGCATAATTCCAATGCGGTAATTTGCATAGCTCGAGTGGGAATATGCTAGAAAATCAACACGATACGCGAAAGATGTGGCCAATTTTCCAAGTCTCATACCCTAAGAATTAAATCTTAACCGAGCTCAATCATCAATCATAGTCTCCACTTAGCAAGGGCTTAAATTGAGTCACATATATTTGGCATTGGTAGGCACAACCGAATGATATGGAGTAATTCTAAAGCTCACAATAAGAACGGTTGAATTTTATAAAGAAAAATAGGTACTAAGTCATGTCATCCAAAATCGATCTTTTATTAGACCTTGCATGGGAATTTTGAAATGCACTACGCCACATATGAAGTATTTGCCGAATACATTATAGTGAAAGTTCGAAATTTTATTTATGCTCAACATCGCTCGATTATCATTAACACTTCTCAAGATAGACATACATACTCGTATCATTTTTCAAATAAAGCATAAAGATCATCATCATATTGGATTTGAAAGCGCGGGCTACATGGTGATGTATCATTCTAAACATACTACTAGCACACTTGCATTAATAAAACTAGACTACTAGCACACATGCATGAATAAAAGCACACAAACAAACTAAACACACCCGATACATGGTTTCCCAACCCGCTCACACACACATAAGGAAATAAATAAAAAGAGAACGCGAAAGGGAAAGAAAAACGCAAACCGGGAAACCGATACAAGTTGTGCCGTACACAACACTCTACCCATCGAATGGAGGTGGCTGCGTGTAGTCGAAGCCGTAGTATGCCGCCTCCAATCTTGCGAACTCATCGATCATCGCGTCGGTGTTGCTCCGCATCTCGCCCGCCAAGTTGTCGATGCGTTCAACGTATTGGACGTTGTTGTCGATGTACTGATGCATAGGGGTAAAATTCGCCCCCGGAGGACCTGCAGGAGCATAGTAGGGTGCCCCCTGGAAGTGCTGAGGGTAGACAGGGGGCATACCGAAGAACCTGGGGTTGGTGCCGGTCGGCACCTGACCTGTGCCGGTCGGCACAAAGCCCGTGCCGATCGGCACGGGTGCCTGCTGCGCTGGTTGATGCTGCGCGGCTGTTGCCGCGTTTCAACTGTCCCAGTCCGCCGCTGCGCTCGCCGAAGACTGGCCGACGACCTCCTTCCTTCCGTGCTTGGTCTTCGTTACCTTGTGCCGCTCGCGGAGGTCGGCCTCGAGCCAATTCCCTCCGTCGATCTTGTTCGGGAGGAAGAGGGCGAGCTCGGGGCAGGGAAGCTTGATGCCGGTGCCGCACACGTAGTAGCCGAGCTTGGCGCTCCCCGTGATGGTCTTCCCGCGCACCATGGACTCGTCGATGAGCGTGGACCTTATCCAACAATCATCCTTCATCATGAGGTTACCTTCGGTGACTTGGAAGATGATTGTTTGGAGGTAGCCTCCAAAAGCTAGTCTCGCCTTAGGGTTGGCCCTTTGGCTAAACCAACTCGCCACCATCGTCATGATGGGATTGCACTTGCACGGGCTCGCAATGGCGTTGTAGAGCCAATGCAAGTCCGGGTCGGAGATGTTGGTGGTGTCGAGGCGGCCGGTGGTGCGTGCGGCCATCCACCGGTGGAGGATTTGGATCGTGGGGTTCTTGATGTGCCCCCTCTTGCGCTCGTCCGCGTCGGCGATGCGGCGCCAAAATGTGTCGAGCATCTCCGTAGTCGCCGCGCCGTATACGGGGGCCTCCCAATCGAAACCGAGAGCATCGGAGATGCCCTCAATTGTGATGGAGTATGGCTCGTCCCGCACACGGAACTTGATCTTGTCGTCTCCTTGCTCGTCCACCTCGCGACTCATGGTGGTGATGAACTCGGTGATGAGCTCGATGTCGAAGCTACTTGCTTGATCGTGGAGGGTCTCCCATCCAAGGTTGAGGAGGCATTGTTGGAGGTCCGGCCATACCCCGACCTTGGAGAGGAACTCCTCATCCATGTCGATGTTGGGGAAGATGCGGCCGCGGATGTTGGTGTAGTAGAACTCCTCCTCACGGCTCGTGAGGGTGAACCCCTCCCGAACCGCGCGCGGTACATATGCCGGTTCGCTCGGCTCGGCCTCCATTGACGGTCCGCCCGCCGCGGCGGCGGCGGCGGCAGCGGCGGTCGCGCTCCTCGTGCGCGGCCTCGGTCCTCGAGGGATGCCGATGTCGCGGTGGCCGATGAAGAAGTCATCCCGCCCTCGTGGCGGTGTCATCTCGACGGAGAGCTCGGGGCTATCATAGCCCGCCGAACTTGCCCTTCGCGCCGAGGTGAAGGAGCTGGAGTCGCTGCCGGAGTTGTTGTCACCGGCTTGGTGCGACCCGCCGGAGTGGTGTGATCCACCGGTGTGGTGTGATCCACCGGAGTGGTGCGACCCGCCGGAGCTGAACCCCCGGCGAATCTTCTTGCCGGCGCTCTTGAGCGTGGAACTAAACCCCTTCATTTCCTGCGAAAGAATGGAAACGAATCGCGCAAATAGAGGAAGTGGAGGAGTGGAGAGAGTTACCAGGGAGTTGTGGCGAAAATGGAGGAGGTAGTGCCCCCTCTTATAGCTCTCCATGGCGTCCAAGGGAAGGAACCCGCGCCGGTTCAAATTCCCTGCGCGTGCCGGTCGGCACAGTGCCGTGCCGATCGGCACGGTTCAAAATTTCGCGGATTCCGTCATACCTCGGCTGCCACGCCTTCTTTTCCTCTTCCCTATGACTTATACAGTGTCGGATGTCGGGGAACAGGGGCGCACCTGCAAAAGATTAGCTTTCCCATGGTGTGCTGATTGGCACGGAGACCGTGCCGGTCGGCACAATTCAAATTTGCACAGATTCGCACGTACCTTGGTTTCAGCAACTTCTTTTCCTCTTCCCCATGCTTGATACAGTGTTGCATGTCGGGAGACAGGGGAGTACGTTCGAATTTTGAATTTTTCAGGTGGTGCCGATCGACACGGATACCGTGCCGGTCGGCTCCTTTGCTCCATCCCGAGGCTGGGTGCTCGGTGTCTCCCCTGTGCTCGACAGCTGCATGGGTGTCAGTGATCTTTTCTCCTTCCAACGTGCGCAGACTTTGATGATCCGATTCGAATTCTTGGTCAGTGTGCCGGTCGGCACAACATGGTGCCGGTCGGCACTGTGTAGTCCGCGCCCGATTCAAACTTCGTTGCTTTGTGTCGCCAAAATTTCAAATTTTCTTGCGGATGCCAGACTTTCTGTAGCGTCGAGATTCTTGGAGGTGGCGTTTCCATGCTGTGCCGATCGGCACTGAGGCGTGCCGGCCGGCAACTGTGCCAAATTTCCGCCAGTGCCTCCTTCTTTCGCAAGGATCATCCAGCATATTCCTGCGACACAGAAAAATACCAAAAGCACGGAAATATTCTCGGAACAATTGATGTACTTACCTTTCCAAATTTTCCCTCATCAAATATTCCGCATATTTTCTTCTCTTTACCCCATATTAATTTTCACTTTCAGTTCGGGGTAACGTCCAGGGCACGATTTGGCGTGCTTGCTGCTGTGCCGATCGGCACAGCCTGTGCCGGTCGGCACATTCCAGAATTTCCTCTTTTTGTTTCTTTTCTTCCTGCGCTGTTAGCGAACAAGCAAAAATACAAAAATAAAAACTGCAGAAAGTAAACAGACAGCGCAGGTGTTCACACAAAAGTTAAAACAAACACTTGGACTAACAAATTTTATTTCGGGAGCATTATTGTGGATTACAAGCAAACAATTTAAAGGCCGGGTTGCCCTCCCGGTTAGCACTAAATCTCTAATTCACAGGTTGCCCTCCCGAAAGCACTAACACACAAAGACTCACCTTATGACTCGCTCCCGAATTTTGGGTTGCCTCCCAAAAAGCGCTCTTAGTTTTAAGAAGGTCGTAGAGCTTGACCTCCCCGCATAAATCACTTCCTTAGCGTCGCTTTACGGGAAAAAGTTGCGACACTACAAGGTTGTCATGTCTCTTCTCCTTCAATGATAGGACATATCCTTCCTCCAATTACCCTCGATTGCTTTATGGTGCGGAGACTTATATTTCTCAACGGTACGGCCTTCTTCTCCCTTGGGGCGAAAATTAAATGTGTAGGAGGCTCCACTTATGTCGAAACTTATCTTTCCACTCCCCACATCAATGTTCGCCTTTGCTGTCCTCAAGAATGGCCGGCCCAAAATCAATGAAGTTTTTGTCCTTCTATCCATATCAGGCACAATGAAATCCACAGGAACTATATGATCACCAATTTGGACAGGCACATCTTCAGCAATTCCATCGGGATAGCGAACCGATTGATCGGCCAACTCCAAACACATGGCCGTAGGCTCCAACTCTGGCAAATTCAAACTTGCAAAGACATAGCGACGCATGACACTTACACTTGCTCCAAGATCGCATAAAGCCCCTTCAAAGATTTGAGCTCCAATCAAACACCGGATACTAGGAGATCCGGGGTCGGGCTTCTTTTCTGGTGTAATGTCATTAATAGCTGCAGTGCACTCTCTTGTCATCTTCACTACTTCTTCCGATGCTAAGGACTTCTTGCTTTGCATAATATCCTTTATGTACTTAGCATAGGTAGGCACTTGAAGAGCATCAAGGAACGGGACATTGATATATAACTTCTTCATAATATCGACAAACCTGGAGAATTGTTCATCATGATGTTGAATCCTTTCTGTCTTGGTCAACAGCTGCGTATCCAGAAAGGTAGCAGGACCATGTTCCTTGTTCTCAGTTCCCTTTTTCAGGCCCGAGAGGTCAATTTCTTCTGTGTGCCGATCGGCACCATCTGCGTGCTGGTCGGCACCATCAACTGTAGCGTGCC
The DNA here is from genome assembly GCA_012490785.1 of Eragrostis nindensis. Classification (NCBI taxonomy): domain Eukaryota; kingdom Viridiplantae; phylum Streptophyta; class Magnoliopsida; order Poales; family Poaceae; genus Eragrostis; species Eragrostis nindensis. The sequence goes on along the minus strand of JAAXCT010001609.1, from coordinate 65,376 downwards.
GATCGGCACCATCGTCGTGCCGGTCGGCACGGGGTCGTCTTGCTCCAGCTGCAAACTTCGGATCTTCAGTTTGCTTCCCAGACCTCGTCTCGATGGATTTCAGCTGTTCTGCAGAGCGGGTATTACCAGGAAGAGCTCCTTTCTCGCTTTTTACCGACTCCGCTAATTGGGCCATTTGTTTCTCCATCATCTTCATGAATTGGAGAATTTGCTGATTAGAACTCCCCACTTCGATGACCTTGTCATTAATTGTCTCAAGCACACGATCAACTTCCTTGAATTTGGCTTGAGTATCCTTGTTGACCTTATCTTGAGCTTGAAAGAACTCTTGGCATTGAATACGAAGAGGGATGGATTTTGCATAGATGACGGGGTGAAGCTACTCCTTTGTTGCTGATATGGAGTCTTCCATCCTTGACTCTTGACATAATTGAGCATTTTCACATCTTCGGGGCAATCCTTGCTCACATGACCAATTTCTCCACATTCTTCACATGTGGAACGGGCTTCCGCTAGCTTGACGGTCTCTTCCTTGGGAATATGATCAATCTTGTCCAATCTCCTTTGTATGGTGTCTAGCTTGTCCATAAGCAATTCATCATAAGCTCTTTCCACCACACTCTTCATCTTTCCCGTGGAAGGTTGGAGGCTTCTACTTTCTCTCTCACCAACCCATGATTGATTTTGCTCTATCTTCTTGATCAAAGCCGTGGCTTGAGCGGGTGTCTTGTCCAAAAACGATCCTCCAGCTGAAGCATCTAAGTGTTGTCGGGACAAAAGATTCAAACCCATGTAGAACCTCTCCACTAGCTCCCATTCAGCAAGACCATTGTGCGGGCAAGCATCCTTGTACTCATTGAATCGATTCCATGCTTCTCCAACGCTCTCATCAGCAAGTTGAGTGAATCCAAGGATCTTGTTCTTCAAAGCTTGAGTCTTGCCTGGAGGGAAGTATTGTGCCAAAAATTCTGCAGAAAGTAGATCCCAACTAATCTTGGTCGTAGTAGGTAGCCCATGGTACCACTGCTTAGGACGCCCAATCAGAGATAGAGGGAACAATCGCACCTTGGCTTCATTGTCATTTATATGTTCCAATTGAAAGGTACCGCAGATTTCATGAAAATGTTGCAAATGCATATTAGGATCTTCAGAACCTGTGAACGGTTGCTGACCAACCAAAGACATGTAGCGCTCCAGCCGAAAGGGTCTAGCTTGTGCAGTGAATTCAGTCTTGGTAACATTGTCCAAGGCAGGCTTGAGACGATTAGCAATTGGTGTTGCGTCTCCCATGTTTTCTTCTTCAGGAACTTCTTCTACCTTGTCTTCTTCCAAAGCTGCAAACAATGCCTTCGGGCTGAGTGGCTCGCGGTTGTCTTCTATGTCTCCCACTGACTTGCTTTTCTTTTCCGCCTTACGCTTGCGAAAGAGAATCTCTGGATCATCGAGGTAATTAGAGGGTTTATTTGTCTTAGCGCCGTCCATACCTGTCTGTTAAATAAAACAGGACATATACTGGAAAAGACAGAGAAATCAAAGAAAGAAAGCTCCGTGCCGGTCGGCACACAGGTGTGCCGATCGGCACAGTGACCAATTTCTCAAACTTCAAACAATGCCTAATTCGAACAAAGGTCCCCGGCAACGGCGCCAGAAAAAGACAGCTTGTTGATCGTATCTACGCACCCACTTATATACCGCAAGAGCACGGTGTACAGTTGTAGTCTTTTTCCCCTAGAAGAGTATTCCAAGGTTTAATCGAACCACAAGGACCTATGGGAATTAAGCAAAATCATCAGTAAAAGAGTTAGCCAAGCTTTCTAATGAGCGTGAGCGTGGGTTTCAGGAAAACAGGGTGTTGTGCCGATCGGCACAGGGGATGTGCCGGTCGGCACCAAGGTGAAGTTGTCCGAAGTGTTGTCCGAGAAGCCTAGGAACAGATTAGATCATGGGGTAAGTTAGCCAAGTCTGCTAGTTGAGATCGTAACCAAAAAGCTTAATCGAATAGCATCATAAACGGGATTACTCAATTATTGATAACCGACGATCGATAGGTCAAGACCCCTTTCCGACGAGCCCTGTCACGACCAATCGCCTTAGTCGGTAGCCTCTTCCTACTCTACACATCATCTCAAGTATCATCGCGTATGCATTAGCGGCTGTTGAGGTACAGAGACAACGTGCAATTATGGCGCATTACAAGATCCCGATATTACCTTAACCACAATGGAGATAGTGAGAGAACGAATCTTGTCACTTCTTTTTGCCACCACAATCAAGATAACATCTAATACTTAGTCGTCACTAAGCGTAGGAACAAGCACATGTAAAGACCATAAAATCCAGGCAATCAATAATCAAAACCATTCATCAACATATTCAACCATACTTTGATAATACATAGTGCAAGATACATCACAATCTAGTCGGCCTACCTTGATGGATCACCTCTTCAACACCAGTGGTTCTTGATCTAACAACTAGAGAACATGAAGAACGGGGCAAAGCCCCGGTGGCTCTAAACTTACTAGCTGTGTTGTCCCTCTGGCGGCGGATCCCGAAACCTTAGGGCTTTTACAAGTTTATATAGGGCTGTACATCTGGAAGGGAAGGATTCTCGGGAAAAGAGTCCTTGTGCCGATCGGCACAGGGGTTGTGCCGATCGGCACACCTCGTGTCCAGCTCGGGTTCCTCCCTAAGTCGGTTCCGAAGTCCTAGGTAGCTTCCATGTGGGCCTTCCAATCAGTTTTCTTCGAGATCAAGTCTTGTGTTGCTCTTTCAAATCTTCGAGTATCTTTTATCTCTTCGTGACGGATATCTCCCAAGATTGGCTCGGATAACTTCCTTCTAGAATGAACTGAATGGTGGGCCAGCTTCAGTGGCCTTGGGGTCCCATGTGCCGGTCGGCACATGGCTGTGCCGATCGGCACAGTGGGCCTTTTCTACTGGTTCTCTTCTCTTCAGGTCCAGATCAGCCACAATGTCCAGAATGTCATCCTTTTCATCTGTTTCTGCAATAAAGCTCCAGAACGACATATATACAAATATGGTGCTATTATCAAGGGTTAATGGCCTATAATGATGACATTTATGCTCTAAATAAGGCGCAGTTGGCATATAAAATGGTATGCTAGAAATCGCCAACAGCACGACAGCAGCATTACCAGCATTGCAAATATCATTCCACCAAAACAGAGCAAAGCTAGTAAATTCATTTGTAGCAAGTCTAACTCTATGATCAGCAGGAACCAAATGAGAATTAAACTTTTGTTCTACAGCAAGTTCCCAATTCAAATACTCCTCAGGATCAGCACTACCCGCAAAAGGAATCATGGAAAATTTAGGTTTAGCAAAATCATCCACGATTACCTCCCATACCGATACGATTGCGTTCGAGGCGGTGGGCGTCACGATCATCATCCACAGGTGGAGGGTGTTGCTCAATATGTTCAACTCGGGTCACCAGCCCGTTGAGGAGGCCCATCATCTCATCAAACCTCGCAGTCATGAGCTTGCGCTGGTCTGCAGCAAGCTTTTGAAGCTCAGCCTTGGAGACACATTCGTTGAAGTCCATGGGGGACTCCACATCCTCGGCCGCTGGCGCTGACATGGTTAGAAGACAGCAGAAGACAACACAAAAGTATTATCCCTATCAACTAACACAAATGGTGGTGAGGGTGGAATGCGAAATCTCAAGCGGCTTACCACCGTCTTGCAAGTGTTCTTACCAAAGCCAACAGGACGGTACAATCAGTTGTTGAGCTGGGTATAATAGTTGCAAGGACAAGAACCTGTGCTGACAGAAATATATGTGGAGCTTTGGGACAGGCACAATATGTAGCAAGGATTAGCAAAATACGAATGCAGATTAGCAAAGTTCAATAAGTGTCCAAAGTACAAGTCACAATTGCTGGCTAAGACGTGTCCTAGGCGTAGCACAACAAGATGGAACAAATGACAGAGGATGAACTCACAGAATAAGCAAAACAGCACCCAAATGCCTCCTGTTTTGTCTTCTAGCGCAAAAAGGCACTAGTAGAAATCACAATGCTTCAAATTTTTTTTCCTGATATTTTTCGTTAAACCAGAAGCACAAAAATAAGAACACCACAAAGTATCAGTTCAAACAGAGTTAAGGTGTGGCCTACAGAAAAGAAACAAGTTCTCTGAAAAACCGGAAATCAACTTGGATGATTTTTTTTCAATATCTTCCCCATTTTTTTTTCTAAATTTTTCCTGAAACCCAAATGGCCTTTGGCGATTTGTTTTGGGCCTTTCGGAGTTAGGAAGCTGCTGTAAAAAATTGAGCCAAAATGGAGCACCGAGCGAAAAGTTATGGCCGTTTTACCGAAGGTATGTCAAGTCAGGATTTTTGAGAGCATAACTCGGCAGACAAGCCGACGGCTGCTAGGGCAAAGCTTCCCTGAACCACGGCACAGATCATAGCAGAGCAAAGGATCACAGCTAGGGCAAAGTATCCCTGGTACAAGCAGCAGCAAAGGATATGCAATATGAATCAAGGGGGGCTGCGATGCAAAGCGATGAACACAAGGCGGCTGGCAACCTATCTAAGGCTTGCATGGCGAGAGTTCACGCAAGGCGGCTGGCGAGGGCAAGTCGAGTAATGTGTGGCACGACTTGTAATCTGGGTAAAGGTGGATTGGATAGCGGCGGAAACACAGCAACGGGGCGAATTGAACTACGACGCGAACAACAAGACTCGACCACGAACACCAACTCAACAAAGCGAATCTGAAACGAAATTGCAAAGGCTAAAAGAGGTTCTAGGACAGGGGATTTTTTTTTGTAGGCTTTTTGTGGACTCTAGGTATATGACTCAAAACGAATCGAAGGGAGAAACAAAGGTAATACCTCATGGGAAACCAGAAATCTGATACCACATGATGAGGACTAGGCCCGATCTTCCGAGAGGTAGAGGTAAACTCGATAATTGGAGAACTCGACGTTGACGATCCGGCCTCAAATCAACACGATTCGAACCCTGCAACCGCTACACCACTGCTCCGTTGGTTATCAACCAAGCACAACTTGATTGACCTCACCGATAAGGCTTTTCCTGCAGACGAATCGAGAACGCAAGCAAGAAAATGTAAACACGCATCTGAAATTGCAAATATGGATTGAAGTGAATCACAGAGAGGTTCAAACACTCGATTCGAAAGGACTAATCGACACAGTCGAGGAGAGTAAGAACAGGGGCCCTGGATCAATGTATAAGGACTTGTCGCCACAGATACAACGACGAACTCAAGTTTCTCGAAGGAAAACTCAACTAAACAAAACCCCAGGTCCTAATGTGGCGGCGGCTATTGATAATATAGAGTTTAGGGTCGTGACAAACCCTAAGGACGCGCCCCTAATGGGCCAAGACACGATACATGGTCCAAATGCCAAAAACGGTGACGCAGCACCGAAACAGTTTCTAGACGCTGACTTGTTTCGACGATTTCCGTCGACTCAGATGGAATTTGGATGTGCGACTGGATCCGTTGGAAAGCTTATCTTCTTAGCTTTCCATCCATATGTAGAACGTCCCAATCGGAGTCCGTATGTGACCGGGGCTCCCGTTTTAGTGGAAGGTGCTCCTGGAATCCGAATCCAACTCGAAGGGCAACTTGATGACGACTTGAAAGTCGGTGGTGAGGCCGGTTCGTGCGTGTCTAGCACGGTGATGTCCTCATCATGTATGGTAACTGACTTCTTCCAACGCTATCCAGTTCTCAGTTGAGAATACTTTTATTGGAAGGCGATTGCGGGTCAATTTATATGCAACAATAATTATCCCAGGCCTGACAACAGTGTGCGAGAGTTCATAATTAATACACTATAATATCATATGGGTATCGTATGTAAGTGATAAATAAGAAGATCAAAATGTTGTGATTGACTATTTAACAAACCTTGGTGTTATAGACTGGATTTTACCAGGGATGGAATGGACAAGCTCATAGTTATTTGTCTCATAGATATTGTTCACCAAGCTGCAAAAATTGAATAATTAGCGTGAATCTCAGCTACCTTCTTTTATTTTTTTCTATGGCATGGTCTGGCTGTGTTACTTACCATCCATCTTGGTACTTGGGAACAATTGCTAAATTGTTGCAGAAGTCAAATACTGGAAAGCTATTTGTCCGTGATCCGAATACTGGAATTCCATCACCCAAATCATCACATCTTCTAATGCTTCTATAGGAACAAAAGCCAAAAGGCGTGGAAATGCACATCAGTATAACTTGGTATCATTTGCTATATGCTCTTATGCATTATTGTAAACACATACTATGTAAAAAATGTAAATTATTGATATTTCTTACTCCAATGGAAATGCTCTCATCTTGTAGCCACACTTTGATATCAATGAAGAGACAATGATGATGGAGTCATTGACTTTGTTATAATACAAATCCTCGATCACTTGACCATTACAGTGGAAGTACCATATAAAACCATCCTTTTCTGTGGATAATTGTAAATAACATGTAAGATCTGTAAGCACTGTGAGAAATACATATATCCGAATTTTCTTATTTTATATATAAACTTACTATATGGGACAACGGATCCATTCGCAGTATGATGAAATGCAACGCAATTTCGATACAGATCCATTACAAAAATGAAATCATTTGCCGGAATGATCTTTGTGATGTCTTTTTGCATCGAAGGCCGAAGCTCCCGATCAGCATGAACAAGGAATTCTTCCTGCATCCGGAGGAGGTAACATACATAAAAAAAGAAGGGAAATTCAAAACAAAGCTTGACAAAAATATTAAAGCAGTCCTTCTGATTGAACTTTACTGCCTTGTGTGTTCGGATGTTTTAATGTGGTTTGGGAACTGGTATATATATTTGAATATGTATTTCCAACACAGAAATGATCTATGTATGAAAGTTTATGTTGTGTCATAAACATTTAGGATGGGTCGATCGATGTGGGTATGAAATATTTAACGTTAACCCTACTACTAATTCCCAGATAGGCCGAAAGAAAAACCCTTGGTGGATGTGGACTAGCTAGTACTAATAAGGTAATGATAAGATGAACAAAGAAAGATTCCATGCCCCCAGCACACCTCATGAAGATGCATGTTCAGGCCGTTTCGGAGTGTGTCAGTACTCAGTATCCCATGCACACACACGCGCCCATATGGTTAAATAGCAGGCAAAAGCATACATAGCAAAAAAAGAAGAAAAAAAAAGAGCAGGCAAGAGCATAGCTAGATCTAGATGGAAGCGATATATGTAGTACAAAACGTACAGGTCGATCATAGGCGTCGCTAGTTCACGCACCTGCAGCTTGAAACGCCGGAACGTCTCGGCGCAGAAGGCGGTGTCGGGCCGCGGCGGCCGCCGGCCACTCAACCCGCCGATCTCGCGGTGCATCAGCTTGCGCATGGTGTTGCCGCCGCCGACCGGCAGCTCCGGGCGCCGCTGCGTCGAGGACGCGGACCGGGAGATGCTGGCGTCCTCGAGCTTGCAGTCATGTTACTGCAGAGGCCGGAATGTAGTCATTCCATTATCTAAAAAAATGATGCGTACACGCTCGGTCTCCATTTCCGCACCTCACGAATGCTGTCGTCTCGTGCAGGGAGCGAGATTTCGGCTGGCCCACCGCAACATTTCTGAATCAGATATCTGTGAGCGCTGCATGATTGGACCGGAAACCCAGTCGCACCTCTTTTTTCAATGTGCCGGGAGCTCTTCAGTTTGGTGTTCTATCGGTTTGGCAGCAACTCCCCTCACGCCGCTGCAGGAACTTTGGTCTATCCGTCCTCCAGCTTCATTGACCGGCGCGTCGCATGTGTGGCCTTCAATCCTCATGATTCTACTATGGAAGGTTTGGGAAGGTCGCAACCACCATATTTTTCAAGGCACCCAGTTCTCTCCTCGACGTGTGATCAACGCTGCTGTTAGTGATATTAAGCTATGGAGTCACCGTTGTAATAGGCGTCAACGCCAATCTGTAATGGCTTGGGCTTCACATCTAGAGCTATGTACCTCTGCTGTTTAAGTTTTTCTCTCATTTCGTTTTCTGAGCTTTGTAACCCTGCTGTATACATTTCTTCTCACACCTCTGGTGTGAACCTTTTGAATGAAATTCAGGTGGGGTTGTTACCCCCCCGTTGATTGTTCAAAAAAAAAAGATTTCGGCTGGCGGCTGGGGACTGGGGCGGAGGAGGATTGAACCGTTAGGGTTTCGGCTAGGTCTCTCCGAGGAGGGGGGATGGGTTTATTTATATGCGTGTCGAGATTAACCTAGGTACTTGTCTGGAACCGAGTGGGCACGCCGATCGAAATGGACAGAACGTCTGGTCCGGCCCAGTCGTTTTTGTTTGGGCACGTGATAAAAAGGGAATTTTGTTTCTGTATTGAGGGACAGAGTGATGGGTTGGGCTTGAGCCTCGGGCGGAAACGTACGCTGGGTCAGCGCCGGTTCGTCAGCGGCCAGTCGTATAATCTGTGTTAATTTGATTCGACGAGCTTCAAGTTCCTCTCGAGTGTCCTGTATACTCGCTTTCCTGTCGGAGTTCGGATGCCTGGGTGACTGCCGTCTGCCGGCGTCAGGCTGCTGTACTACACGATCCGCTACTTCGACGAGCTAGGTCTTGCAGGTCTTGGCCGGGGTCAGGTGCCTATTTATATAAGAAGGGAGGGGTGAAATGTGGTGATAATCAGAGAGGAATATGCAAGTTCGCCCTGCCAAAAATAGAGATTGAGCGTGATCACAGGGTGTTAATCACGGCCTTAATCACAGTAATTATCTATTTGATCTCTCTTGATCTCGCAGTGTATCTGTCTCTATCTATCTCCATGCATGCCTGGCTTCCTGCATTCCCTGTCCTGGGTCACGCAGGATGTGAAGCGAATGCTTAGCTGCTGTGTTTATCAGATGGTAGTTTAATTTGTCGGCTGAGAGTTACACACTGCTGCTGTGTTTTTCACATTTTCCAGGACGACGAATATTCCGTTCGGGTGCCGGCTGGGGAGCAAAGCTTCATCGTTCATATCCCAGGCTCCTCCCTGGACAACTGTTTCGAGATGCGTTAATTAGTTCGTCCTAGGACCCATGAGCTAGATAGATGGCCGTCAATCGTCATCAAGATTAAAGCCAGCACGTGACTAGTTTGGCGTGGTTTGGAGGCTGGCGTGTGTTAAACACACAAATGCACTCATTTCCTTAATTTCTTGTACAGCATATGATCAACACACACTGTATCTGAGATATTATCAGCTCATTGCATCTCATTGAAGTTTTTGTTTCACACTCCAAATAATGTAGATTGAATGGCTTGTACACAATAATTACTTTTCCAAAGTACAGGCAAAACATATGTCGAGGTTAAACAGGACGGATTGTTACTTAACCATTTACAAGTATGATAGAGTGGATGAGCTGAGTAAAATTACGTGCACATGCACACATAGAAGACGAAACTTGTTTTAGACTGACCACACATGAATATAGCCGCTTGAGTTTCCAGTATATATTCTATGGTGATCATCATCATAACATAGCGCAGTGACATTCTCGAGAGCATCCCGAATACTATTTTGTGCATCATTCGTCCTATTATTGACACTATCCCTCTGTATAGCAGCAGTGGGGTGAAGGTTATTAAATTTCATTACCTTTGATTATTTCAGCTGAAGCGTACATAAGTCCACAATTAAATTTCATAACTGATAAAACAAATAAACATTTACAGGAAATATCGGCAAAAGTTTAAAATACCTTGGCTGTAGTAAACCCCCTCTCCTGGATTCTTTATCCACTTGCTTGAACATAGTATTGCAAGGTTTTTATCTCTAGTGACGTCCATGTGCAAAATAGAATGTCTGCATGCCTCGTTACGAGCTTGTAATTGCACTTGTTCTCCATGAGAATTACAACTTACAACCCTACAATTCTCGAACTCCAGTAATACATTATTTGCGGTTAGGCCAGAGCATACGATTGATATCTCCTTCTCAGATTTTTCAATGGTTGTCGCATTGCCATGATTCCAAATCTGGCCAAACAGCAATGTTAGTAATGAGTAGAAATTGAAGTTCATATAGAAGTAAGATATATCAGGTACCAACATACATCAATAACTTGTGCGCTTTTGTTGTATTCTTTCAGAATTAGATTCTCGTGACATAATTCAACAAATTCCAGTATTTAGGGTAGATGCGTAGGGTAACTGATTTTTTTCAACACCATCCAGTTTTCAGTTGAGAATGCTTCTATTGGAAAGGGGTTGTGGCTCAAATTATGTGCAACAATCATCACCCCTGGCCTGCCAACAGGGAGAGTTCATTTGGGATCACTAGTATCATATGAGTATCTCAAGTGATCAGAAGGTCAAAGTTGTGATCGAGTACTAAACATACCTTGTTGTGATAGAATGGATTTTACCAGGGATGGAATGGACAAGCTCATAGTTATTCAGGTCATAGATATTGTTCACAAAGCTGCAAAGATAGTATAATTAGCATGAAACTCAACCTTATGCTATCAAATGGATATAGCTGTGTTTCTTACTGCCAGTCTTGGTAGTCGTACGAAGGAACTACTGCTAAACTGTTGCAGTAGTCAAACAACGGTGGATTATCTGTCCATGATCCAAAAACTGGAATGCCAGGGCCCCTGTTCTCATGCCTTCTAATTTCTCTATAGTGGAAAAAACTGAAAGGCATGGAATCACACATTAATCAGTCCAAATAAGAAACTGGCAACAGAGTACAATGGTTCTACTGCAAAGCTAGAGAATGGATGCCGTGTAGTACGTATAACATAGATATATCACTTTGTAGCACCTAAGAATTATATGATCTATGTTTCCTACTCTAATTGAAGTGCTCTCATATTGTAACCACCCATTAATTCTGAAGTAGTATAGACAGTGATGATGGAGTCCTTGATTTTATTGTAAAATAAATTCAAGATCTTTTCACGAGAGTCGTTGAAGTACCATATACGACCATCCCTTTCTGTCAAAAGTTATAACATTTATCTATGGATGTGTGAGAAGTAAACATAGATCCGAAATGTTCTAAGACAAGGAATATAACTTACAGTATTGGGCAATGGAACCATTTGCAGTATGATAAAAATGCAGCGCAATGTCCATAACAACCGATTACAAAAATGAATTCATTTGCCGTAACGATCTTTTTAATCGATTTTTGCATCCGTTGTGTGTCATTCAAATCAGCATGAACAAGAAATTTTTCCTGCACGCGAAAGGAAGTAACATAAAAATAAATCAAAATGGAGCTTCACAGTAAATAAAACAGTCCCTCTTTTTCAGGGGGGAGGGGAGATAAGATAAAACTCTCTCTCTCTCTCTCTCTCTCTCTCTCTCTCTCACACACACACACACACACACACACACACACACACACACACACACCCGTATATATGTATGTGGACATTGCTGTCATATGCCACGGTGGGCGTGGCTCTCCTTTAACGCGTGTGACTTGGCCTTTCAAGCGGTGGTTGAGAGAGCCGAGCTTGATATCCGGCCAGAGTCTCTTGCCTGGCCCGAGGTTTTTTGAGCTATATGGTCATCATCAAGACTAGAGCCTGTACGTGACTGGTTTCGTGCAGTATTGAAGCTGGGTCGTAATACACACAAAAAAATGGACTCGGTTCTCGTACACCAACCATCTGCAGTGTACACACCATAACTGAGATCTATGTACATATAGCTCACTACATTTCATTATTGTTCTCGTCTCACACTCCGAATAACATACACATATACACAGACAATATCCCAGGTATAATAGAGAGCATGAACCGAGTGAGTTTACATGCACATACACAAGTAGGTCCCAAACTAGTTTCAGTTTGACCACACATGAACATAGCCACTTGAGTTACCAGTATACATTCTATGGTGGTCATCATCATAAAATAGCGCCGTGATATTCTGGAAACCTTCATCAGTCCTATTATTGCCGCTATCCCTCCGTGTAGCAACTGTGAGATCAATGTTCACGCAAGGGTTTACCTTCCGATAGATTTTCCATTGAAGGTGCTACATACGTTGATTGTTCCGGCTGAAGAGTACATAAGTCCACAATTAGATTTCATAACTTATGAATTGAATAACCATTTATGGGAAATATCAGCAAATGTTTAAAATACCATGGTTGTTGTTGTTAGATCAATTCGACCTTAAACTTAACAGGATCAACTAGTCAGATATAGATCACACCTAGAACTTAATAGATTAGATGAAACTGAACCTACCTGAGCTTAGATTCGCCATGAATTAGATCTGCAGTGGATGCAGATCAAGTAGAAGATGACGAACTCGATGTAGATGTAGAAGAACAGCAGATGTCGATGTAGATTAGAAGGCACCGTGCTTCCACACCTTCCAGCTCTCTTAGGGATCGGTAAGGTTAGGGTTTTGGCAAACCCTTAAGCCTAATTCGTGATTAACACGTTGAACAGAAACCCTAGGGTCTCCTCTTAGTTATATAGAGCTGTAGGCGCGGGGCCGGGCCCTTAGATGGGCTAAGTTTTGCCTCCCGATCAAGGCAACTAACTAGGAGACTTAGTTGGATTCGGATTGAGCCTTTTGGGCCACTTGACCGAGGTCAACAATTCCAACATTCTCCCCTTTGACCGAAAGTCAATGGCTAATTCTTTATAATATTTATTTTATCAATCACGTGTAGGTGGATATACACAGATCAATAATCTCCCACTTAATCGAACAATCTTAAACTTCTGTTCGCATTATGTTCACACTCAATACCATAACAGAACTCAGCGAATGGGTCGTCAGCAGCGTAACAGCATACTGGGACAACATTAACCAAAGTCAACTACAGTATCTTGACAGAACGCTTATTAACTTATTGGGAGTTTATTTATTTGGCCTCATCCAGAATCTTTTTTTTTTAGGTTAATCACCAAATCCATACTAATTTCGCGAAAAATAGGATAGGAGATAAAACCCTCAATTAGTCATATCGCTAGCTATATTCTTAAAGCATTAAAATAACTTGATCCTGGGATCCTTCTTTCATGACATAATAATGTAGTTATCGATGGGCTTGACACCATCAACTATATGTCATTACTTGAAAGGAATACTGTAATCAAATACAGCGACATTGATTATAAACAATGTAAATCTTAATAATAATACCGGAATATATCTTATATGCCTGTCTGAATTAAAACATGCCATACAAAATCAGCTTTAATAATGCTAATCTTGTTTTAGAGCTTTCTGCAGAATCGCTCATATCTGTAAGAACGAAGGACATAAAACTTAATTGTGCACATTTACATCCATACACCCTCACAGAACCTTATCTGAATAGTACTTAATTAAATAAGCATGTTATATGGTGTCTTTAACTTTAAGCACCTTTTTCCAGTGGACCTCTCCTGGAGTAAGACTAATAAAATTTTGTCAAGCATTCCGGCTTGTCATGCTAAGTCAATATCTTATAGATCTCAGCATATAGCTTCCATCAGAAGCTTTAGGAACGTCTTCCTATTTATCTTATTCTTAATCTTATACTTATGATAATATTTGCTATATCACGCAAAACGATACAGGCATTATTATATTTGCATTCACATAATGTCACTTCAGAGCATCTCTCAACTTTTGTGCTTGAATGACAATCCTAATACTCACTTTGGTCCCATCAAAGTATCGTATTCCCCCAGAACTTAGGAAAGCGTCACCTGATGTATCTTATGATATGATGAAATCATTTCTCCTTTCTTAGAATGCATGCTCATTTCTTTCAACTTACGGAGAAAATAATCACCTTAGAGTATCAGGATCTTAATTAATCCACCTTAATCTTATAAATAAATCACGGTTGCCCATGATACGTACAAATCTCATAGTGAGTTATAAACTTAACATCTTAGTTTCCTTTGGAATCACTCCTTCAATATCTGCAGACTCATTACAGTCTACTGCCTTGACTCCATCAGAAAATTGCTATGAAATGAACTATACTTATATTCAAAATTCATAGACTATTTTATGACCTCTTTTACATAATCTTAGGAATAACTGAGGCTTTTACTTTTGTGCCCAAAACACTTAACTTATCATTACATGTCTCTGTTATTGTAGTACGACTAATGCACATCCTAAACAGAGATAGGAAAATATAATGGAGGAATACTTATGGCACGATATATATGAGAAAACATATGTGTATGTATACACATCTCATCTTAAATCATCAATATAGGAAAACCTTATCCTATATCTCAATAAGATTTCTTCTCCCCCATTTCCTTCCTTCCTTATGAGCTTCCATTGAATCTCTGAATAATCAGAATATTAAATGTGTCGGCCCATAAACTTATTTAAAATAATTCACAATGGTAGCTCTTCATCTTATCTTGGCACGACATTTGATATACCACTGATCAGCTTCCTTTGCCAAAACTAGAACACATCAGCGGAGGCCAGAAAATGAACTAGAGTAGCAAAGTTATGATTAAATGTCCACAAAACAGCGGTGGCCAGTATCATGAACACAATCATACTTCAATCATCTCTGATTCCATTGCACCAACCCACAACAGCGGAGGCCAGAAAATGGGTGACACAACACAATCTGCGACAAATATCCCGTACCTAGCGGAGGCCAGAATATAGAATAAAAATCACACTTATTGAGACAATTGGTCTTTATGGAGTATATACTCCCTTTACAATGGTAATCATATCTCGCATTATAAGGCTGCCCTTGAACTTATTCTTAATGGAGCAGTAAAATATAGCGAGTAAATTTTATCCTTAAAACTTATGGACAAAATATCATGGAGAGAATTATTACTTAATTTTCTGACAAGAGCAGATCTTAACTAATTATTAACTGGAGCGTCTCCTCTTAACTGATGAGACATTCCATTCTCCCCTTCGAATTAGTGGTCTAAACGTGAGTGTGCCACATATTCGACAAGGTCTCATCTGTTAGCTTATAACATCTAATTCTCACATATCTATACTTATTATAATAATAGATACTTAAAAGACTTGATGACATAAAAGATATTTCACAACTCAGAGATAACACACTTATACTATATATATAGAAACAAAAGTTTCGCTAAAATACATTGAAATCATCAAGCTAAAATGTTGAGTTCACTAACTTAATCTAAAGGAAACATATGATAACTCAACTCATTTCCATCAATTAATTCTAAGAGCCACTCCCCTGATCTCAGGGATCTCATAAGGAGGCATTAACAAAATGGTCCACACATGAGTCTGAAATTTGCAATCCAAAAGCCTTAAGCTCATGGGCGATGGCCCACATGCGACTGATATGTAATAGTAGTCCACCTTGCCCACCTTGCCCGTCATAACGTGTGGTAGTTAGCCTTTTAATGAGGTAACTTATGCAGACTTGCTTATGACTTATCTCAATGAAATATGAGAATTCATCAGCAGTCTTGTCCTCATTTGCAGCAATTGCTCCCCTTATGCCTCGTGAGATGGAGCGCATTATGATCCTTTTGGCAAGCTTATTATCCCTCTCCCATATTTCTAACTTGAAGTGATACTCAATCATCTTCTCATCAAAGTCCTCAATGCCAGGAGAAGGAGGAAATGGCTTGACATTATGAAGCACATAATCAAGCTCCAGAAACTTGAGAATGTCTTGCACCTTCAGTTTCCATAGAGGAAAATCAATGCCATTGAAGGGCTTAATGGTCTTCATGTAGCTTTGAAGACCATTGTTTGAAAATGACAAAACGAAAAAGCTTAGTCAACTTAATCAATGCAACTTATGCATTTCTTATTAATCTTAAGGCTTAAATGATGGTGATGGAAATATAAATAAATAAATAATAAATTAATAAACTTAAGTCTGGAATATTAATAGTACAATAAGATGCACTTAATAGCATAAAAGATAACCCTACGGTGGTCTGGTTACAATCATGCAATAAGAAACAACTTGCATCACCGGTGGGGAAAACAAGCGTAACTTATTCTAAAACTCATAATTAAAACAATGGTGGTCAGAATTAATTACAAGTTTACTCTAGATGAACTTCCCGGTGGTTCCATTCAAATAGAGGCATCGTAAAAGCACTTGAATGAATAAATGAATATTCAACTTAACTTATATAGTAATAGAAAACTTAATTATGGCAAAACTTAGCTTAAATTTAAACTTAAATGTTTAGAAAACATTTAATGGCAAGGCAAATTGCACCATAAAATTAAAAAAAAAATGCTCATAAGAACTTAAAACTTAAAACTTTATTATAAGCGCGTGCTTATTTATCTGAGGGACGGAGTAAGCATAAAACTCCATTTAAATAAAGTGGTGCAATGGTAAAAAGAACTTAATTTGCACTAAAATAATGAGCTGCTTAAAACTTTATAACTGAAACTAATTGCTTAAATAATCTTAAACTTATTCCTTAAATTATTATGCTCAATATACTTAATAAAACTCAATATATATACTTAATAAAACTTAATATAGTGGGTGAGCATATATTCTCAAGATGACAGCGGAAGCTTAAAATAGCAAACTGAAAATTGCTACTAAAAGTTCTTGAGAATTTAGCTTAAACTATTTCCCAAAACAATGTTCGGAAAAAATGTTCTAAAAATAAACTTAGAAAAAAAAATGAGAAATTTTACTACAATAAAACTTAAATATTACTTACAAAAAATTTGCAGCAAAACTGATCTCACAAAACTTAAGACTTAATTAAATTTTATTTCTTAATTATTTAGCTTAAAGCATATCTTAAATCTGAGCTTAAAACAATTGAAAAACTTAAATAACAGAATTTGGCCCGCGAGCTCGCAATAGCCCATAGCGCGCAGATGCGCAGGCGGCCCATGACGCGAGATGTGGCCCAGCTCAATCGCGCGCAGCCCAGCAACTCAGCCCAGCTCAGCGGCCCACCGTTGCTTAGCCCAGTGCGCACGACTTTTGGCGCGGCCCAGAGCGCGATGCAGCGCGATGCGGGCTTACTAAAAGGCCAACGGGCTTAAAGCCCGAAAACCGCTCGCCAGGCCGCCGAAACGGCCCGACGCGGACGCGCGCGCGCAGCGCAAGTGGCCCAGCCCACTGAGAGCTGGAGCAGGCACCGTCCGATGGAGATAGTGGGAGATCGGACGGCAAGGGTCTGAGGAGCGCGGCATAAAAATGCCGGCTAAACCCTAGCGCCCGCCACTCCCTCACTCTCTCTTATCTCTCCCGCCTCACTCACGCACGCTCTGCTCCGCCGGCGGCGGGACGGCGACGGCCGAGCCGCGATGGGAAGCCGCGCGGCGAGGCTTAGCTGAGGGCGCGCGGCGCAAGAGCTCGCGCGCACGACGACGTGCGCGGTCGCCGTCAGCGAGGCCCGCGACTGAAGACGGCGCTGCCCGCGAGGTCCTTCGCCGGTGCGCGCGCCCCCGAGAGGGAGCGCGCCGCCGTCGAGGGTCCTCTCGAGCGGTGCCCTGACTGCGGAGGCGCGGCCCAGCGCACGGTGGCGCGTCTGACGGCAAGGAGCTGAGGCGGCACGCCGGCGCGAAGCAGAGGCGGCACGGCGTCAAGCCCGTGTGCGTGCTGGCATGGCGCGCGGGGATACTTAATGCCGCGCGGTGCCTCGTCGCTTGCGCTCCCGTGGGCGAGCTGATGCCGCACGGTCTGACCCTGTGCCAGCGGAGTCACGCGCGCGCAGATCTGATGCGCACGGACGGCGACCCGGCGGCGGCACGACGACGACGGCGAAACGCCGAGCGCGTGCAGGGCTCCCGCGAGGCGGAGCTGATACCGCGCGGGCCGGTCCTTATGCCGGCGAGGTGCGCGCGCACGGCCGTGCCGTGGGGACCTCGTCGGCGACCGAGGAGAGGAGGGCGCCGCCGTGCAAGTGCGGGATCTGAGGGCACGGCGCGGAACGGCGGCAACTGAGAGGTGAGTCCTCTTGATCTTAGGGTTCACTTAGGGTTAGCCCTTCTTCCTCCTCTGAGTGAGAGAGAGAGGGGTGTGGTGGCGTCGGCACCGTGGCCGGTGCCACCCTTAACTGAACTGAACCCCTAACCCTAGATCTAGGGTTAGGGTTAGGATGTCGCTGCAATGGCGGCCAGCGACGCTTATGGCATGCTTAGATGCAAACCCTAACAGGGCAGAATTAACAGATTGAAAACTGTAGCCCTAACTTATTAATCTTACAACTAAAACATGAACTAATCTTACTGCGCATTCATTAAACTAACTAAAAACTTAATCATGAATTAAAACTTAGTGCGCAGGAGTAGAACACATGACTAAAACAGAGCTAAAAAGAGGAACTAAAACTTGACTAATCTTAACTGATATCACCTCTGTCTAGGGCTAGATCAAGTAATTAACTTAACACATGAACAGATCTAGCGTTTAACTGAAACATTAACTTAAACTAGGGGATCTAATCGACTAGATTAGGCCAACTGATACCAATTGTTAGATCAATTCGACCTTAAACTTAACAGGATCAACTAGTCAGATATAGATCACACCTAGAACTTAATAGATTAGATGAAACTGAACTTACCTGAGCTTAGATTCGCCATGAATTAGATCTGCAGTGGATGCAGATCAAGTAGAAGATGACGAACTCGATGTAGATGTAGAAGAACAGCAGATGTCGATGTAGATTAGAAGGCACCGTGCTTCCACACCTTCCAGCTCTCTTAGGGATCGGTAAGGTTAGGGTTTTGGCAAACCCTTAAGCCTAATTCGTGATTAACACGTTGAACAGAAACCCTAGGGTCTCCTCTTAGTTATATAGAGCTGTAGGCGCGGGGCCGGGCCCTTAGATGGGCTAAGTTTTGCCTCCCGATCAAGGCAACTAACTAGGAGACTTAGTTGGATTCGGATTGAGCCTTTTGGGCCACTTGACCGAGGTCAACAATTCCAACAGTTGTAAATCATGTCACTTGGATTCTCGATCACCTTGCTTGAACATACTATTGCAAGGTTCTTATCCCTATTGACGTCCATGTGCAAAATCGAACTTGCAATGTTACGAGCATCTTCGTGTGATCTCACTTGCTCTCCACGAGAATTGCATGCTACAAACATACCACTCTCGAATTCCAGTAATACATTTTTTGCTTTCAGACAAAGCATGAGTATCTCTCCTGCTCGGAGTTTTCAATGGTTGTCGCATTGGCATGATTCCAAATCTGGCCAAACAGCCATATGTTAGTACTCAAAATATATGTGTAGAAAGTGAAGTAAATATAGAAGGAAAAAAATATCAAGTAACATACATCAATAACTTGCACGTTATATTGTATTCTTTCAGAACTAGATTCTCATGACATAATTCAACAAATTCCAGGTTTTTGCTTGGAGCCGTAGGGTAACTGAATTCTTTCAATACCATCCAGTTTTCAGTAGAGAAGACTTCTATTGGAAGGCCATTATGGCTCAAATTATGTGCAACAATCAGTATCCCTGGCCTGCCAACAGTATGCGAGAGTTCAGAATTGATACACTAATCATATGAGTACCTCAAGTGATCAGAAGATCAAAGTAGTCATCGAGTATTAAACAAACCTTGTTGTTATAGAACGGATTTGACCAGGGATGGAGTAGACAAGGCCATAGTTAGTCATCTCATATATATTATTATTCACCAATCTGCAAAAACTAAATGATTAGCAATATACTCAGCCTTTTGCTATCGAACGGACCAGGTCTAGCTTTGTTTCTTACCGCTCGTCTTGGTACGAAGAAACTACTGCTAAATTGTTGCAGTTGTCAAAGAATGGCCGGTTGTCTGTCCAGGATCCAAATACTCGAATTCCAGGGCCCATGCATGTTCTCATTCCTTCTAATGTTTCTGCAAGAAAAAAAAATAAGGAAAGGCATGAGATCATACATTAGTCCCAATAATATTCAGGAAACCTATTACAGTAGTTCTACTTCAAAGCTAGAGAATGGTTGTCTTGAAGTTCATAGAAACATAGTATATTAGTTTGGACCCTTAGACAACTGAATTAGTATTGCAGACAAAATAGTACATAGAATTATATGATCAATGCTTCTTACTCTAATTGAAGTGCTCTCATCTTGTAGCCATCCCTTCGTTCTGAAGTAGAAACAGTGATGATGGAGTCGTTGATTTTGTTGTAAAATAAATCCACGATTCTTTCACGGTGTTCGTTGAAGTACCAAACACGACCACCCCTTTCTGTCAAATTATAATACGTAAGTCATGCGGCAGTAGTCGTTGATTTTGTTGTAAAATAAATCCACGATTCTTGCGGCAGTAGTCGGAGACCGAAAGGTTCCCCTGGACGTATAGTTTTGAAACTCAGCGTCGAGGTGCAACACACAGTCCCGCAGTTGCCCATAAACAGCTGCTCAATGTCGAGCCAAGCAGAGCGAGCAGTGGTGCCGCTGCGCTCGTGAACAAGCTCCATGAGCTCGTTGGAAATGGTGTTGAAGATCAAGGACAGCACCACGCAGTCCATGCAGTGCCACGATAGGACGCTGGGGAAGGCCGCATCCAAGGTGACATGATTGGTCAGGGCATAGCGACGGAGGACGAGGAGGAGATGCCCAAGCCACTTGGTGTAGTGTGGCAAGAGAAAATCAAGAACAAGAGGCACAAGGGCCTTGATTTTCTGGACAGCCGATGCTTGGGCATGCAGGTTGGCAATGGTGGCCGCTTCGACCTAGGTAGTGGCGGCACCGTCGCTATTGGGGATCGAGCCATCGCCCTTGGCTCAGATGTCTTTGGGCGGCCTCACGTGTGCGTGTGCGTGTCGTGTCGATGGCGCGCACCTTGGCCGACGCGGCATCCTCGCTGACCCGAGCGATGGCAGCCTCATGCTCACGGGCGAGGATGGCTTCACGCTCTAGGGTGGCAGCAGCAGCGTAACGTTGGCGGGCTAGGGCAGCGGCTGCAGTGTCAGGATCGGAGGAGCCATCCATGGGTGGTGGCAGCGGTGGCTGTGGGATAGGGTTAGGGTTTCGGTGAAAGCGAAAGAATCTCAGGAAAATTGGAAACTCGTGATACCATGCATGATAGCGGAGATAGTCACGCAAAATCGATATGTTATTGAATACATCACAGGTTACATCCTGCGACCGTCCGCGTGACTCGCGCACAGGCGAGGGGCGGTGCGATAGCAGTGCACACGCCCTGGTAGGTTACAAGCCGGCCTAGTAGGCTATGTACGAATACATCATTTCTAACACACCTCCCCCCCCCCCCCCCCCCCCCCCCACCCCAACACACACACACACACAAACAAAAGAGAAACTAGCATCTCAATTAACAACAAAGACTTAAATTTGAAAGTCCTGAACAAACGACAAACATGTCCTGTTTGAAGACAATCATAAAACTAGAAAAGCAATTCGGTTCGAAGCTAACATGACGAAAACAGCAACAGCAACAAGAAAACAGAGTTCTCTGTTCAACAGACAGAGCTCGATTATTGAATGACGATTGGCCCTAATGGCCTAACAGAACTGACCCTGGAGCTGAGGATGAGCAACTCTGACCGATGACATCCCCACATCATATGCCTGGTGGGTTCGTCAGGCGTCGTCTGCGGCCTGTTGTATAATCCATGTCTGATTCGAGGAGCTTGAAGTTCCTCTCGAGTGTGCTTTACACTCGACCTCTCCTGTCGGAGTACTGATGCCTGGGTGGCTGGCCGGGACAATGAACGCAGTCGTCTACAGCACTCGATCCGCTACTGCACTTGTTGGAAATGGTGTTGAAGATCCAGGACAGCATCACGCAGTGCAGTGCCATGACAGGACGCTAGGGAAGGCCGCATCCAAGGTGACATGATTGGTGAGGGCATAGCGATGGAGGGCGAGGAGGAAACGCCACTTGGTGTAGTGTGGCAAGAGAAAATCAAGAACAAGAGGCACAAGGGCCTTTATTTTCTGGACAGCCGATGCTTGGGCGTGCAGGTTGGCAATGGTGGCCGCTTCGACCTAGGCAGTGGTGGCGCCATCGCTATTGGGGATGGAGCCATCGTCCTCGGCTCAGATGTCTTTGGGCGGCCTCACGTGTGCGTGTGCGTGCCTTGTCGATGGCGCGCACCTTGGCCGACGCGGCATCCTCGCTGACCCGACCGACGACAGCCTCATGCTCACGGGCGAGGATGGCTTCACGCTCTAGGGTGGCAGCAGCAACGTAACGCTGGCAGGCGAGGGCGGTATGTCAGCTTTCACGGTATAATCGATCTGAAGCTTTCACGGTATGTCAGCTTTCAATACAACGTGTAGCAGACGTTGGATTTGAACTCTGCTATTTGGTCTTTCGGGCAGTGGCTGAGCAGAGCTTGATATCCAGGCTCACTTGCACGGCCAAAGGTTTTGTAATAAGTTCTAGCTAGATGAGTGAATGGTTCTTGGTTGGGCTCGAGCCTCAAGAGGAAACGGGGGCTTGGTCGGCGCGCTGCTACAAATGAACAAATAAAAAAATAGGCCCTAACAGGCGCCCAGGCCCACGCTAGGTTCCGCCGCGCCCCGCCGACGAGCTCTCGCCATGCTTCTGACAGGCTCTTGTCGCACCACGCCGCGACGAGTGCGCCTGCCACGCTCTTGCCCTTCCACCTCGTCTTCGGGCTCAAGGACGAGGCCTCCATTGTCGTCCTCTTGCTCCTTGGCCAGATCTGGGAAGCTGGAGAAGCCATGCCCCACGCCCTACAACCCTCGCCCTCGTCATCACCGTGGCGCTCGGAGTAGACCTCGTCGTCGTTGTGCCATTCAGAGTAGCCCCCACCGTCGCATGGATCTGAATGTTGAGCTGGATGATGATGAGGTGGAGGGGGAGTGCCGCCTAGAGAGCGTCGAGAAGGGAGCTAACTCCAGGGCGGTGTCTCTCACGGGCGTCGCGCCTCACCAGGGCAGTCATCGTGGAGGCGGGTGGATCTCGGCGCAGAGGGAGAAGGTCAAGAACCGCTACCACGCCACCGTCGAGGTCCTGCCAGCCGGCACTGATACCTAGCTCTAGCTAGGGCTATACACCGGGGCCTTGCCTAGATAGGAAGTGGAGAGAGAGGAAGGTTGGGGGGGGGGGGGGGGGGGGGGGGGGGGGGGGGGGGGGGAGGTGGAGGAGAGAGGAGACGCCGGCTGAGAGTGAAGGCAGAAGCGGTGAGCTAGGGCTAGCATCTTATATAGCAGATGAAGGATGCGGGCTGGGCCTATGCTCGTAACTGCCCTTAGGCAGTGACAGGCTAGAAAATTGGCCCAGTAACAGCCCTACGGGTTATTTTTCATTTTCAACAAAAGTAAAGCACCTTTGTGAAGTAATTTGCAAAGATTATTATACACCCTATAATATTTCTACATGTACTAGACTATATATCGTTACATTGGAGTTTTAATTTTTTAATTGGTTTTCTATTTACTATAGTTCAAACCAATATTTGTATATGTGTCAAAAGTAATTTCAATTAAACTACATGTACCACAACAACGATGCAAAAAAATTCACAAAAAATTATATTCAAGCTCATATGTTCCATCATAGACCATGCCCAAGAGGTGGATGAAAAATTCAACTGTTTGTTATAGATAATTCAATCTTCTTCTCCAAATTACCACAAAAAAATTATAGTAATACCTAAACTTAGTCAAAAACATTCTACAAATTTGCATGGAAACATATTTTGGGTCTATAATCTTGCCATAAAAAATTTCAAATGATTTGACTTAAGTGGAGAGCTACATTGTTCACAAATGGATATATCATATAACTTAAGTCAAACATTGAAGTTTGCATCACTTATAACGCTTTTCGAACTCGTATGAACCATAAATTGAGACACAAGCTTAAATTTACCTTAGAAAATATGATGTAAAATTAGCAATTGTTAAGAAAACCAGTGATATGAAAGCTGCTGGTGTGCTTCCCTCATGGATACGTTGACTCCACACACAACTTTCACGACACGTCGGCCTTCATTAGGACGTGTAGCAAACCTTGGATTCGAAGTCTCTTGTAGTCCGATGACCGCCGGACGCCCTGTCGGAGCTGGTATGTCTGGGTGGCCGGCCGGGACACTGAACCCAATCGGCGCGCGGCCAGTGACTTGGCTGCGTCTTCCGCCCAGGCACCACTCGTTCTTGAGGACCATGCATATATGTGGCCGACTGGCCGTTGCTGTCCATGCCCCGGTGGGTGTGCTCTCCCACCACGCGTGTGACTTGGCCTTTCGAGCGGTGGTTGAGGGCCGAGCCTGATATCCAGTCTCTCTTGCCTGGCCCAAGCAGTTTTGATAAGCTATAGCTCCTAGCTGAACATGAGCGATATGATCCTCGATCATCAAGCAGACTAAAGCCTGCAGTACGTGACTGGCTTGGCGTAGCTTTGAGAGGATCATCAAGCAGACTAAAGCCTGCAGTACGTGACTGGCTTGGCGTAGCTTTGAGGCTGGATCGTCGTAATACACACAGAAAATGGAATCAGTCCTTGTACACCAACCATCCGTGGTATCCACACCATAACTGAGATCTATGTACGTTCACTACATCCCAGTAATGTTCTGCTCTCACACTCCGATTAACATATACAGATACATACAATATCCCAAATGATGGACTTAAACACATAGTTAATTCCATATATGGACTGCGCCAAAAAAGAATTATCAAGCTAAGAGGGCACAATCATCTTGTAAACAGGACGTACTGTTAGTGAAGTATTCTCCAGGTATAATAAAGAACATGAACCGAATAATTTACATGCATACACAAAAAGGACACAAAACCAGTTTTAGTTTGACCACACATGAATAAAGCCGCTTGAGTTCCCGGTATATATTTTATGATGGTCGTCATCATAAAATAGCACCGTGATATTCTGGAGAGCTTTATGAGTCCTACTATTGCCACTATCCATCCGTGTAGCAGCTGTGAGGTCAAGGTCATCGCAAGGGTTGACCTTCACGATTGACTTTCCATTGAAGGTGCTACATATGTTGATTGTTTTAGCTGAAGAGTACATAAATCCACAATCAAATTTCATAAGTGATGAAATGAATAACCATTTACGGGAAATATCAGGAAATGTTTAAGATACCTTGGTTTTTGTAAAAAAAATCTCTTGTATTCTCCATTACCTTGCTTGAACATAGTATCGCAAGGTTCTTATCTCTATTTACGTCCATGTGCAAAATCGAATGGCATGCATTGTCACGAGCATCTTCATGTAATCTCACTTGCTCTCCACGAGAATTACACGTTACAACTATACCATTCTCGAACTCCAGTAATACATTTTTTGCGTTCAGACCAAAGCATTTGTATTTCTCCTGCTGAGAATTTTCAATGGTTGTCGCATTGCCTTGATTCCAAACCTGGCCAAACAGCCATATGTTAGTACTAAAAACATGACTATAAAGTGATGTAAATATTGAAGGAAAAAATGTCAGGTACCATACATCAATAACTAGCACGTTTTTGTTGTATTCTTTCAGAACTAGGTTCTCGTGACATAAGTGAACAAATTGCAGTCTTTCGCTTGGAGGCGCAAGATAACTGAATTCTTTCAACACCATCCAGTTTTCAGTTGAGAATACTGCTATTGGAATTCGGTTGCGGCTCAAATTATGTGCAACAATCATTATCCCTGGCCTGCCAAAAATATGCGAGAGTTCAAAATTGATACACTAATATCATATGATACATCAAGTGATCAGAAGATCAAAGTTCTCATCGAGTATTAAACAAACCTTGTTGTCATAGAAAGGATTTTACCAGGGATGGAATAGACAAGCTCATAGTTAGTCATCTCATATATATTGTTGACCAATCTGCAAAAAATAAATGATTAGCATGAAACTCCGCCTTTTGCTATCGAATGGACCAGGTCTAGATTTGTTTCTTACTGCCCATCTTGGTATAAAGAAACTACTGCTAAACTGTTGCAGTAGTCAAAGAATGGCTGATTGTTTGTCCAGGATCCAAATACTTGAATTCCAGGGCCCATGTTCTCATGCCTTCTAATGTTTCTACAAGAAAAAAAAAATCGAAAGCCATGAGATCAAACATTAGTCCAAATAATATACTGGAAATCAAGTGTTCTACGTCAAAGCTAGAGAACGGTTGCCGTACAGTTCATGAAACATACTATATTATTTTGTACCCTTAGAACACTGGATTATTTCAAACAAAACATATAGACATAAGAATTATATGATCGATGTTTCTTACTCTAATTGAAATGCGCTTATCTTGTAGCCATGCCTTTGTTCCGAAATGGACACAGTGATGATGGAA
Organism: Eragrostis nindensis; assembly: GCA_012490785.1. Classification (NCBI taxonomy): domain Eukaryota; kingdom Viridiplantae; phylum Streptophyta; class Magnoliopsida; order Poales; family Poaceae; genus Eragrostis; species Eragrostis nindensis. The sequence continues at coordinate 39,117 of JAAXCT010001609.1, read as the reverse complement.
TCGTTGATTTTATTGTAAAATAAATCCACGATCTTTTCATGGTAGTCGTTGAAGTACCAAATACGACCACCCCTTTCTGTCAACATTACATAATATGTAAGTCATGTATGGACCTGTGTGAGAGTTGCATATATAGATCAGAAATGTTCTAAGACAGAAAAGAAGAGAACTTACTGTGTGGGACAAGAGAAGCATTTGCGTTATGATGGAATGCGGAGCAATGTCCATAACCACCGATTAAAAAAATGAATTCATTCGCTGGAATGATTTTTGCAATGGATCTATCCGTCCAATGTGGAAGAACGTCCAAATCAGCGTGAAGAAGTAAAGTTTCCTGCACGCGGAAGAGGTGAAATACAAATAAAATCAGAATGGAGCTTCACAGTAAATAAAACAGACAATGATTCGAGTTTACTGCCGCGCGCCTGTCCCATGCACACACACACGCCCATTGTTATCTAGCTACTGTAGCATCAAGTTTAAACAATAAAAGCATGGCTAGAAGATTTAGGGACCGGGGTAGAGAGGCGACATCTACGACGTTAACTGAGGGACATGCAAACCACGGCCGTGGTGAGGGTTAGCTGACTCGAGTCACCTGCAGCTTGAAGTGCCGGAACGTCTCAGCGCAGAAGGCGGCGTCGGGGCGCGGCGGCCGCCGGCCGCTCAACCCGCCGATCTCGCGATGCATCAGCTTGCGCAAGGTGTTGCCGCCGCCGACCGGCGGCTCCGGGCGCGGCGTCGGCCTCGAGGAGGCGGACCCGGAGTCGTGGGCGTTGTCCGAACCGGCCTGGCGGCGTGCACGCGCGTTTGTGGCGACGAATACCCTCGACGTCGAAGCCATTTCCCCCGAACTAACTGGTGGAGACGAGGACGACGCGCATACGCGAACAGGAGATGCGCTGCGGGCGTCGTCCGAGCGGGCGACCTGCTCACGAGCTTTGCTCTCGTCTCCGCAGGGAGATTTCGGGTGGGCGGCCGGCGGCTGGGGAATGGGGAGGAGGAGGGCTGGATGGTTAGGGTTTCGGCGAGGTCTCTGAGGTGGGGGGATGGGGTTTACATACTTTGAAAATCGCTAGGTTTCATGGAGCCTTTTTTTGGGCAGGCACACGCCGAAATGGACACGATGTCTGCTCCGGCCCATTCGCGTTTTTGTTTGGGCACGTGAGAAAAAGGGAATTCCCGTTTTTTTTTCTTTTTTCTTTTTTTTTTGACAAAGGGAATTCCGTTTCTGGACGAGCTTGATCGATGCCTTGAAGTTACCTCTCGGATGCCTGGGTGGCCGGCCGGAACAACCAGCATAGTCCTCGGCGGCCAGCGTCAGGCTGCTGCACTCGATCCAGCTGTCACCTCTGCAGGATCGTCTCGTCCTTTGCCATGCGCACCTCAGATAGTATCATATACCTTTTGTTCGGCAACAGATGATTGGATCCTTTCCACACGTACAAACGCTGCGCTGCGGCAAGTATAGGAATGGTTAGAAAGATGGCAGCTTAATTTATGCGCCTGAGTTACACAACACTGCTGTCTTTTTTACGTTCTCCATGACGACGAAAGTTCCGTTCGGGCGGCGGCTGGGGAGCATAGCTTTATATCCAGCCGGTTCCCGCCTGAACAACTTTTGTGTGTGGGTTAGTTCGTCCTACAACCCATGAACAACATGAGATGGTCTGATGGTCATCATCAGGATTAAAGCCGGTACGTATGCTTGGAGGCTGGCCGGGTTGTTAAGCACACAAATGCACTCATACCTTGTGCAGCATATATAAGACCAAATCATACACACACCAATACACCATATCAGAGATAACAGCTCATTGCTTTTCATTGAAAGTTTGGCGTAATAGTCAACTTCATCCCTCAACAATGGCCCAAAGCTCAAATTCATCCCTTAATTTTCAAAAAGTCCAATTTAGTCCCTCAACTTTGGTTGGTAGGTTCAATTTCATCCTTGAGAGACTGATTTGAACCGGATAAATAAAGTTTACAGACCAAATTGGACCTTTTGATAGTTGAAAAACGAATTTGAGCTTTTGGACAAAAAATAGGGACAACATTGATTATTTCGACGTGGTTCTTTTCAATGATCATATAAAGGGACTAATTTTTAGCTGACTAATTTTAGTCTATAGAGGATCAAAACAGGAGGGACTAATAGAGGACTAATTTTTAGCCAACCAAGGGACTAATAGTAATCCTATTAGTCAGGGGAACCCGACTAATGCGGAATAATTGTTAGTTCACTAATTAGTCTAGCCTCCAAACTGGTACCTGACTAATAGTTAGCTGGCTAACAATTAGTCACTATTAGTCAACTAATTTTCAGTCCAGGACTAATTGTTAGTTTGGTGGATCCAAACAGAGCTAGGAACATCTTAGCAATGAGACGAGAGAAATATTCAGATTAGATTCTGGACTTGACTATTATTATCAAATAAAAATTTCTCAACAATCAATTAAATACAATATACTTGGACCATTTCCAAAAAATAAATATACGAATCTAATGCATCTATTTTAGTTTTTTTGAGAATGTCTAACTGAATATCAAATTTAGTTTTTCCAAAAAATGTCTAACTTATTCTTTTGCCTATAAGCTCAAATTCGTTCCTCAACTATTAAAAGCTCCAATTTGGTCCCTGAACTTTGTTTACCTGGTTCAAACACGAAATTGAACCTACCAGCCAAAGTTCCGAGACCAAATTGAAACTTTTAATAGTTGAGGAACGAATTTGAGCTTCGGACGAGAGTTGAGGGACCAAGTTGACTATTACGCCCCGAATAAACACAAATTAATGGCTTAATACACAACAATTACTTCCATAGTACAGCGCCAAGAAATTACGTCGAGCGAAGAAGAGGCATAATCATATGGTAAACATGATGGAGTGTTACTTCACAATATATGATCGAGACTATGAGCTGAGTAAGCTTACATGAGCATGTGCAAGATGATAGTATGGCTAATTTCCATTAGAGTAAGAAACGTCACTTTTTAATTCTGATGTATTTGATTAAAATAATGCAGTTTTGTAATAGTACAGAATATACTAAGTTATACTGCGTAGTATTTAAGTTCTAGTAATTTAATTGGACTAATGTATGTTTCTATGCCAACCGATTGTTGTTCCTATAGAAGCATTAGAAGATGTGATGATTGCTGCGATGGAATTCCAGTATTTGGATCGCAGACAAATACATTCCATTCTTTTATTTCTGCAACAATCTAGTAGTAGTTTTTAATTGGCAGTAAGTAACAGAACCAGACCATTTGATAGCTAATAAAAATAAATCTGATATTTATGCTAATTATTCAAATTTTGCAGCTTGTGAACAATATCTATCAAACCAATAACTATGAGCTTGTCCATTCATTCACTGGTTGTTAATAGTTAATTACAACATTGATCTTCTTATTAACGCTTTAGGCTCCCAGGTGATATTACAGTGTATTAATTATGAACTCTCACACACGCCTGGGATAATGATTGTTGCATATGAATTATTAATCCGTAATTTCCTTCCAATGAAAGTATTCTCAACTTGAAAACTGGATAGTGTTGGAAGAATTGTATTTACCATACTCCACGCCTGGAAAATGTTCAGTTATGCCATGAGAATCTACTTGTGAAAGAATATGATCAAAACGTGCAAGTCATCGATGTATGTGGTACATAACATTTTTTCTGTTCTGTACGTAGTTATTTCACTTTTTACACATTTTCTTTGTACTAACATTTCAAGGAGGAGTTCGCGCTGGTTGCTTTGAGAGCTAAACCCAGTGTCAAGATTCCTTGAGGATAGCATAGGACGAGATCCTTCAGGATACAGGAAGCACTGGATCGAGTGCAGAGAAGCCTGACGCTGTCCATGATACAGGCGCGCGGCAATAAACTCGAATCATTGTCTGTTTAATTATTTTACTGTGAAGCTCCATTTTGATTTTATTTGTATGTCACCTCTTCCGCGTGCAGGAAACTTTACTTCTTCTCGCTGATTTGGACGTTCTTCCACATTGGACGGAAAGATCCATTGCAAAAATCATTCCAGCGAATGAATTCATTTTTGTAATCGGTGGTTACGGACATTGCGCCGCATTTCATCATAATGAAAATGCTTCTCTTGTCCCACACAGTAAGTTTTATTCTTTTCTTTGTCTTAGAACATTTCTGATCTATATGTGCAACTCTCACAGGTCCATACATGACTTACGTATTATGTAATGTTGACAGAAACGGGTGGTTGTATTTGGTACTTCAACGACTACCGTGAAAAGATCGTGGATTTATTTTACAATAAAATCAACGATTCCATCATCACTGTTTCTACTTCGGAACAAAGGGATGGCTGCAAGATGAGTGCATTTCAGTTAGAGTAAGAAACATCAATCATATAATTCTTATGTCTATATATTTTGTTTGAAATAATCCAGTTGCCTAATTAAGGGTACAAAATAATATACTATGTTTCATGAACTGCACGAATACCATTCTCTAGCTTTGTTGTAGAACGCTCGATTTCCAGTATATTATTTGGACTTATGTATGATCTCATGACTTTCGAATTTTTTTTTTTTTTGTAGAAACATCAGAAGGCATGAGAACATGGGCCCTGGAATTCAAGTATTTGGATCCTGGACAAACAATATGCCATTCTTTGACTACTGCAACAGTTAAGCAGTAGTTTCTTTATACCAAGATGGGCAGTAAGAAATAAGTCTAGACCTGGTCCCTTTGATAGCAAAAAGGCTGAGTTTCATGCTAATCATTTATTTATTTTTTGCAGATTGGTGAACAATATATATGAGATGACTAACTATGAGCTTGTCTATTCCATCCCTGGTAAAATCCGTTCTATGACAACAAGGTTTGTTTAATACTCGATGAGAACTTTGATCTTCTGATCACTTGAGGTATCATATGATATTAATTAGTGTATCAATTATGAACTCTCGCATATTTTTTGGCAGGCCAGGGATAATGATTGTTGCACATGATTTGAGCCGCAACCGAATTCCAATAGCAGTATTGTCAACTGAAAAACTGGATGGTGTTGAAAGAATTGAGTTATCTTGCGCCTCCAAGCCAAAGACCGCAATTTGTTCACTTATGTCACGAGAATCTAGTTCTGAAAGAATACAACAAAAACGTGCTAGTTATTGATATATGGTACTTGACATTTTTTTCCTTCAATATTTACATCACTTTCTAGTCATATTTTTAGTACTAACATATGGCTGTTAGGCCAGATTTGGAATCATGGCAATGCGACAACCATTGAAAATTCTCAGCAGGAGACACTACATTCTCAGCAGGAGACACTACGGGAGACCGCTGATTTGCTGAGTGCCCCAGGCACTCGGCAAAGCCCCTTATACACTCCGCAAAGGGTTTGCCGAGTGTAGCACTCGGCAAAGAGATCATGGCGAAATTCGACCGGCAAAGAGCTCTTTGCCGAGTGTTATTTTTCGGGCACTCGGCAAAGAGCCCACGTAACACTCGGCAAACCCAAACACTCGGCAAACGTCGGGTTTCCCGTAATGAGAGATACTTATGCGCCGAGTGCCTGTTGGTGGTTCTTATGCGAGTAAATTAAATTCATTAATTCTGCAAGCGCACGGATCACCATTGTAGCATTTTACCCGGGAGTATTTCAGGGTTATCGTATTTATATTTCCGCAGGGAAGTAGAGCGAAAGGAAGCTGAATAATAACAATGCATTGCACAATTTAGAGAAAAACCATATATCAACTATACTTGAGACGGGGGTCAGGTTTGCATGATAAATATGGGTTGGCACACACCATCTAATCCTAAGTGATAAAAGAAATAAAAGCGTAGTATATTGGGAGAGCAACGAGATAGAGTCAAAACTTCCTATGTGTTTATCTGTTATTTACTCTTCCTAGCAGTCAAGTCTACAAAGATTATCTATTCTAGTTAACCTCATACACATACAAGTCATGTCGTTTCAGGGCACGCACGTGCTAGGATATGTGAACCGATGCTGCTAGTTCATCTTAGGAAACCGTACGCTATAATTAAGACCCTGCCTGTCCAACCCGGACGTGGTGGATTACAGAGACCGGTGTAGCTGTCAGATACACTCGCGGCTACCATCCTCCGTGGGGTTGGGTGCCAAACGTGCATAGGCCAAGCTCTAAGCTCCATGCTTACAACCCGCCTAGAGGAACTACTCTTGATCAACAGAGCAGTCCTATCTAAGAATAGAGCACAGAATTCACCAAACGCGGACGTCATCTCCGACGGAGGCACTCTCTCGTACTTTTTAGACAACAATCACGAATCCCACAACAAGACTTCTACGAGCACTTACTTAACGGAATAAATAAACTAAATAGAAAAGAACTACTAAAAGAAATAAATAAAGATAAAACTAAATAAATATATATATTGAATAAAATAATATCTCTAAAAGAGTTAGGATACAAAGAGCTATACCAAAACTCCGAGAAGACTCCGGAAGCCTGAGAGAGCTTTCACTCTACTCTACTCTACTCTACTCTACTCTAACTCCCAAAGTAACTACTAAACAAGAAGTAAACACTTGGATGAAGTGTGGTGTGAATTGCTTCTGCAGCCGGCCAAGGGTATTTATAGCTTCTCCATGACGGTGGGGTACTTATACTCGAAGATGGAGTGGCGGGGCCGCCAAGCTTGGCCGGCTGGCCGTCCCCTGTGTCGGCTCGCCACCGCCTCGCTTCTGGACGTTCCTGATTCACTCCTAATGTCGGTCCGAAGGTCGGCTACTTCGTGGGGGCGGCAGAAGAGCAGTGAGGGCCAAGTAAAGGCCCAAATGGCCCACCTTCTAGAATGGCGATGGAATCCACTGGGCTGGGCCTTGAATTATACGTTGTGGGCCAGTTTGCAGCCCACTGGAGGAAGATCGAGGCATGGGGCCACTTGGTGGGGCCGGCCGGCCAGGGATTTCCCCTGGCTAGGCCCACTTTCCTCCATATTCACTCCTGCATCCAAATATTCACCAAAACTTGTGGAGTAGTGTTATTCCTATCTACTATGCACAGATTCTTGATGATGTGCTTTTATTTACCGGTAGGGTGGCGGTCAAAACTAACGACCGCCAACAGTGACTGGGGCACTCGGCAAAGCCCCTTATACACTCGGCAAAGGGTTTGCCGAGTGTAGCACTCGGCAAAGAGATCATGGCGAAATTCGACCGGCAAAGAGCTCTTTGCCGAGTGTCATTTTTCGGGCACTCGGCAAAGAGCCCACGTGGCACTCGGCAAACCCAAACACTCAGCAAACGTCGGGTTTCCCGTAGTGAGAGATACTTATGCTTTGGTCTGAAAGCAAAAAATATATTACTGGAGTTTGAGAATGGTATAGTTGTAACGTGTAATTCTCGTGGAGAGCAATTGAGATTACATGAAGATGCTCGTAACAATGCAAGCCGTTCGATTTTGCACATGGACGTAAATAGAGATAAGAACCTTGCGAAACTATGTTCAACCAAGGTAATGGAGAATACGAGAGAATTTTTTTACAAAAACCAAGGTATCTCAAACATTTCCTGATATTTCCCATAAATGGTTATTCATTTCATCAGTTATGAAATTTAATTGTGGACTTATGTACTCTTCAGCTAAAACAATCAACATATGTAGCACCTTCAATGGAAAGTCTATCTTGAAAGTCAACCCTTGCGATAACCTTGCATGACCTCACAGCTGCTTCACGGAGGGATAGTGGCAATAATAGGACTCATGAAGCTCTCCAGAATATCACGGCGCTATTTTGTGATGATGACCACCATAAAATATATACCGGGAACTCAAGCGGCTTTATTCATGTGTGGTCAAACTAAAACTGGTTTTGTGTCCTTTTTGTGTATGTGCATGTAAGGCCAATCTCAGTGGGAGTTTCATTCCCATTAAATGACATGCCATGTAGGCAAAAACGATGACATGGCGGAGTATTTATCATAGCGGAGTACTTATTTTTGACCAATCACAAGACAACAAGTTAATATGATGTCTTATCTATGAAACCGTGAGATAAAATTATGCATTGAGAGAGCTCATTTCATATCTCAAACTAGAACTTTTAAGATGATGTGGCACTATTGGAAAAAGTGAAATGAAACTATGCATTGAGGTTGGCCTAAACTCATTCGGTTCATGTTCTCTATTATACCTGGAGAATACTTCACTAACAGTACGTCCTGTTTACAAGATGATTGTGCCCTCTTAGATTGATAATTCTTTTCTGGCGTAGTGCCATGGAATTAATTGTGTGTTTAAGTCCATCAATTGGGATATATGTTAATCGGAGTGTGAGAGGAGAACATTAATGAGATGTAGTGAACTACATAGATCTCAGTTACGGTGTGGATACCCCGGATGGTTGGTGTACAAGGACTGAGTCCATTTTCTGTGTGTATTACGACGATCCAGCCTCAAAGCTAGCTACACCAAGCCAGTCACGTACAGGCTTTAGTCTTGATGAGGATCATATCGCTCATGTTTAGCTAGGAACTATAACTTATCAAAACAGCTTGGGCCAGGCAAGAGAGACTGGATATCAAGCTCGGCTCTCAACCACCGCTCCAAAGGCATGGTGGGAGAGCAGCGCACCCACTGGGGCATGGACAGCAACGGCCAGTGTATCCATGCACACACGCTCTATATAGAGCAAGATAGAGTTGCAACACACGATCGTGAATATATCCCACACGTGATTAGACAGCAATAGAACGGCTAGATCTAAAATAGAGTTGCAACACCTACACGCTTCGTAACGCTGCCTATACGGGACGTGAAGAAGTTCATGGCGGTCGAAAGTTGCTCACCTGCAGCTTGAAACGCCGGAACGTCTCGGCGCAGAAGGCGGCGTCGGGCCGCGGCGGTGGCCGGCCGCTCATCCCGCCGCGGAGCATAAGCTTGCGCATGGAATTCGCACTATGATGAAAATGCAATACAAAATCCATTCCAGTAAATCGCTTACAAAAATGAAATCATTTGCTGAAATGATCTTCTTAATCGATCTTATCATCCATGGTGGAACCTCACTATCAGCATTAACAAGAAATTCTTTCTGCATACAAAAGTGGTAAAATACAAATACAACAGATCAAAATAGAGGTCCAAAATAAATAAAACAATCCTTTCATTTTTTGCATCTAATTACTTCCGTGTGTTCCATTACTTTTATTGTGTGTGGGTACCGGTATGACAGTTTGTGTTTCCAACATGGAAATGACCTATGTGTGAAATTTTATGTGGTGGGATAAACATTTGGGATGTGCATCAGTGTGGGTTCAAGTATATGATGAACACAATATCACTATATATTCTGGATGGGCCAGAAAACAAAATCCTCGATGGAACTAGCTATTACGGTAAATGAGCAAAAAAAAAAGTTCCTTGCCCTGTAGCCCACCTTATGACGATAATCTCGGAGTGTGTCAGCATTCCATGCACACACGCACTCTAGCCATGTGTGTTTCTCAAAAGTAGTTCTGATGGGCCGTGGGGCAAGGAACTTCTTTTTGCTCATTTACAGCCACGCTCATCGTCTTCCTTTTCCCTGCTCACTGGAAGGTAGTAGTGTTAATCGATCTTCACTAGATCGAGATGGATCGCAAAGGAAGGAATGGAGGCACGCACACAATTGGATGGAATGGAACGACGAAGGGCCTCCTATGTGTTGTCATTGTCAATGGAGCTGAGTGCCAAAGTAAAGGAAAGAAAAGCTGAGGAAAGGGCGAACAGACGACGACCTGCGAGCGAACCAGAGATAGGGGGGAGAGGGAAGCTTTTATCGCCCTCTCTGTAGCAGTGTCTCAATCACTCTCTGCGTGCAACACATGGTGTGCTTACTAATTAAGATCTAACACGTTGTCTGGTTCGAACCCAGTTGTTATCTTCAGGCACGAGACAGACGAATCCGGCTGAATATTAATCCATGTCTGGTGGAGTTCCTCTCCGGTCTATAGAAAGCTGCTAGCTAGTGTGCGCCTCTCTTGATATGTGCTTTCCACTTGATCGTCGCGGTCACTTGCGTATGGAGCCCTATGGGATAGCCCAAGCACAGTTTTACCATATATCGTTCACACCTCATATGTTTCAAACATTTGAATCTCACAAAACCTGAGTCAGGGCTCGACATGACATCCAGTTGCGAAGGGCCTAGCTTGATCTGCACAAGATTGAGGTTGAATTCGAGTACTGTGACGAGCATGATGAAGGGGATGGCTGGTTTGGCGTGGAAAGCCTTCACAATGCATCATTCATGATGTTAACACACATTATAATCCTCTGTTGACTAAATATATGAAGATGAATGGCTCACCTATTACTCTAATTGCACACCTTTAATATTATGATATCCATTTGATTTTAGGACTTCAGGTCACATTGTATTACTTAAGAGAAATTTTTTGTGCAAAAGTAAATTTTGGTGCAAACAAACACCGTCAACCGTCAAATCGCAAACTGTTTAGGAAAACACTGGTTCAAATTCGTTTCGTAAAACATACTTATCGAACTAGGATTTTCTATATGTGCCAACAAACACTTCTTGCCCTATTTCGGGGTGTGTGTGTGTGTGTGTGTGTGTGTGTGTGTGTGTGTGTGTGTGTGTGTGTGCGTGTGTGTGTGTGTGTGTGTGTGTGTGATTCAATTCCTAACCTCACACCAGTCCAGGCAATCTACTTCCTTGACAGCAAGATGTTCATTCTTTATGTCACCATTGATCTTCTTTTTTTTCTCGCAATGCCCTTCACATAACTAATGGCTCCCAACCGAGACCAAAAGTCAGCCGAAGAACATCAGAAACAATAACTGGTTCGCCCTTTGTCCAATGTATCTGAAAGTGTATCAAGTCATCCTCCTTGATACCTGGGCAACTAGACAGTAAAGGTAGTTATCACTCAAGCCCTTTCTATTTGCACCCTCTCGCACATTCTGAGCTCTCACCTTTCCTGAATTGTCAAAGCCAAGGGCACTGGTCACTTCTTTTGATTATTGCTTTTGCAAACATTTCACTTTTAACAACTCTTTCAGCTCGTTCTTCCAAGTCAGCAAGCATTTTATCTGGAATTCAAATTCTAACCTCACAAAGTAAAATTTTGGATCTGGTCAATTACATAGAGTTGGTAATGTTTAAGGCTTTGTCATTTAGAGTTGCTTATTATAAGCTTTAGAAAGCATTTGGTCAATTTGACCCCCGCCGTAGTTTCGGCTCCTAATTATACATCAGCCAAAGTTCTTTACCTTGTTTCAGTTTTTAATGGAATTTCCTAGTATTTTCCCTTTAAAGTATGAAGACAAAATGGTGGTTTAGACTCCAAGTGTTGGGCTCAATGTATTCCATAAAGTTGCCAAACATAATTCACAACAGAGCAATGTAAGCGAAATTTAAATAAATTTATAATATTGCTGAATCCATTAGCTGTGGATTCAAAAGGGAGTAAAAATTCTTTTGGTATGAGAGGTTGCTCCGATAAAACTAGAATTTCTTGTATATATCTTTTACACGAATTTCTCGTATGTCTGATACACTTTTTCTTTTATGATACATATTTTGGAGGTGTATGGATTTTTTCTGATGGCGTGTTATTGGTAGCTAGTGCCGAACCTAATCTTCGGTTCACATGCACCCACCACGCCCATGATCAACCTCATCTTTAAGGGCCGAGCAAGCCCCTATGGTAGTGTTTGGTTTGAGGGCACAAATTTAATTGGATGGGATATCATATTTTTCTGGATGGCCTGATCCAAGTTATATATGTGTTTGATTGGGTGGATGGGATGTTCCGAGTTCACTTTTTGGTTTAAATTGGATGGATGTAGATGGACAGGACAATTAACACAATTATATATCTTATTTTTAAATAATAATAGTCATACACTAATTGATACACTCTAACACTCATTAGTTCTAATCGTACAATAATAATTACTAATCAATAATAAAAACACAGATTATCATTAATCCGAGTATGATAAATGTCTCCTCATGCACTAATTAACGCCCCAATGCTTATCAATCATAATCTCGTGCTAATAAATCATTTTAATCATGCATGATTATGTACTAACCACCATCATTACACCACCTGAACAACCCCATCCGGTCATTTTTGCTGAACTTGCTCATCCAGGATCTGGAAAGAATATTCTACTTTCAGGCACCGTTATCCAAACTGTCGTGAATCAAACACTGAGTCCTTCCAAACCTATCCAAGCCAATTCACCAAACCAAATCTTGACCTTGCTCTGCCTCCTCCGACAAGAGCTAACCGGCAGTTGGGTTGGGCTGCGATTGGGCTGTTCATCAACTCTCACACAAACCACGGGCCTCAACTTGCTTCTTTAGTCCGTCCTAAAAATCAGGTCGATCGCAGCCCAACCCAACTGCCTTCAAAGTGGGCCTCTAGCCCATACATTCGGCACCAACGAGAACAGCCCATCCAACGGAGCCGCCACGCGCCACATGTCGAACCAAGATGCGACAGTTTTCTCTCAAAAGAAAAAAAAGAAAAAAAAAAGATGCGACGGTTGCATTCTGTGCCCGTGTGCCGGCCCCGGCCGTGCGCCCACGACTCCGTCAACTTCTCGTAGAAACCGCACCAAAGTCCAAGGAGCCAGCCACACCCCAACACGTTCGCACCCGCCCAGCTTTATCGACGCCATCAACAGCTGCGCGATCGACGCGAGGAGGAAGAAGCTAGAGCACGACGCGAGCGCCATGGTGCGGGCGAGCGAGAGCGCGGGGGACCTGTGGGCGAAGGCGGCCGAGCTGGAGCGGGACTTCGCCGGGTACAAGCGGCGGCTCGCCGAGAGGAGGTCATGCGCCCCCGTCGCCGTGGCGGCGGATAGCAGCGGCGGCGCCGACGACGGCGAGGAAGATGGGCGCGGAGGCGGGGATGTCGCCGGGAGAGGGAGGAGGTACGATGAGTACGTCAGGCGGAGGGACGAGCGGCTGCGCCAGGAGTGGCGCGCGCGCATGGAGCGCAAGGAGGCCGAGATGAAGGACCTCTGGGCGCGCCTCGACCGCGCCGGCTCCCGCGGCCGAGCCGGCGGCGACGGCGGGCTCGCGTTCGCCAGCCACGTCGACCGAGAGGTAAATCTCCCTGACATTTTTAATTTACACAGTGGCATGATGTTAATGTTACGTTGTATCACGCAATTTTGCCGGCCATTTTTGCTGCTTTCCGAGCGAATGATTCCATTTGCTTGTTCATGCTCCGGTAAAAAAGAAAAAATAAAGGAAAAGAGAAAATGGACAGTTTTTGCTTGAGGCAAAAACTTCTTTTCTACTTACACTTTTGGAAGCTGCAACTGCCTTCACGTTTTCTGCTTCTTCATCCTTGCGCTGTGGGCGTGCTTTTATGCCTTTCTTGTGATCCGTTATTTAGTTGAGCAATCGTATTACACAAGGCTTTTTGGTGAGAGGCTTGACATGTTTCATGACACCACCTCTTTTAGAGTGACAAAAATTGGCAAACAGTTAGTAATAATATTTTCTTGTTTGAGTACTCTAGTAAAAAAGAAGTCGTCTAATAGTACTACTAAGAATTATGATGAATTTCATAAAAAATGTTATGGTAAAATGTTGATCAAGTGTACTCGCACATGTATATTCAGGATCACGTTAATCTGAAGCAAAAGCCCGGGAGCTTGGAGGTGAAAGTGAAACCAATCGCCCCTGTCACGCCAAGGCTCAGTCCGGCCACGAAGCTCTCGCGTCCGCGGACCAGCGTGCCACCATCCCCGGCGGCAGCCAGCCCGAGGCTGTCTGCCCCCGACTCCAGGCGGCGGCCATCGCATCGGGACTTGCCGCAGGCGGCGCCACCCACCACGCCACGAAAAGAGAACAGGCTGCTGCCGCCGCCGCCGTCAACCGCGGCGGCGGCAGCACCTCCGACGCCGAGGCCGTGGACGGCGTTGTCACGGAGCAGGAGCATGATCAAGGACCGCAGCAGCTGCTCCTCCGTCAGGGAGAGCCCCCGGCCGCCGCGGTTCCAGTCCCCGCGGACAAGCTGCGACAGTGTCAGCAACATCAGAGAACAGCCTCCGTCGCCGGATCGCGACGCCATCGTGCAGAGCAGGCCCTGTTTCGGTGAGCATGCTGTTCTTGGACACCTCAAGAAGGCACGTGCTGTTGATCCCGAGCCATTTCGTCCCCGTGGGAGAGCAGGAGGCAATGGCGCCGAAACAGCCTCGTCTCTACCGCCGGTGACTCTCAGGGACAAGCCTCACTGCAGCGAGACTGCTCCTGCCTGGTGCAATGCTGACAACAAATGCAACGACGACAGAGATGTTGATCAATCCTCTGACAAGTCCGGGAGTCCAGACATCACCGGCGACTCCGACACCGAGCCGAGCTACGTGTACATCAAGAAGGACAGTGTATTGACTGGTCCGGGAACATGCCCGCAACCTGAACTACGGTCAGAGAACCGGGACAGATGCAATTTTGAAGGCGCCGTGGAATCGTCAGATGCCAACACCACGGCTGATGCAGAGGAAGCGTCCCGGAGAGCGAGCTCCGAATCACTGTACTCAAACGTGCCGTCCTCTTTCTCCCAAAGATCAGAGGAGCTCGACGCCTCGGCGATGGATTCCCCACGCCGCGACCTACCTTCGTGCAGCGCTCCACCCACCGATCCATCGCCGGTGGACGACGCAGCACGGCCAAGGAGGAACCCAGAAGAGGAGGATGCCGAGACGAAGCTACATATCCCGACCACGCCAGGGACCAGCGTTACCGTTTCCATCACCGTCCAGTCACCGCTCGACGCGATGACAGGGCTGAAGCGGTTTCTGACCTTCGGCAAGAAGAACGGCAAGCCTGGCGAGGTTGCCGCCACCGTCGTCGAGAGTGCGCCGCATTGCCCTCCAGTTGGTGATTGCGGCATGAGGGGAGGGTGCCCAACAGGCCACTCCGTCAAGGGGAGATCCGGCTCCTCCGACGCTGTTGCGTCAGATGATCTGGACAGCAGCTATGTGACCTCTCTTCACGGTAATTCTTCTTACCTTCCTGGTAGTCAGTCTCACTCTCACAGACGCATCATTCATATCAGATTCGTCTGCCATTTGTCTGAACAAGCGTATATAGCACAGTAACTGAACAACTTCTTCGATTAAACGTCAGAATTGTTACTGATCTGTCTGCCGGCAAGCATCCGTGTTATCAGTTTACGTAGACACATAGACACATACATTTTACAAGGAAGCTTGGGGTTATTGTTCCAAACTAGGAATCTCGGAGAATGTATGCTTCCGTTTTTCAGTTTTGCGATTGATTACCAACCACGTACATGCTTTGATCAATTGTGATATGAACAGTTCGGTCCATACAAAACTTAATGCCATCTTGCCCTGCAAATCCTGAGCTGAAGGAAGCTGTTCTGCACGCCAAATCCCCAAGAGGTTCTGCCGAACTTGACATGCTTCTATCTTATGTTTGTGATCAGGGCCCTCACCTTGGTCCATTTACCGGCATTCTATTTACGCTCTTTTTTTTTTGTCTTATTGCAGTACATCGATCGTTCTTCTCGTTATCATCTTTCAAGACCAGGGCAAACTGATTCTGAACACGGTGAACTGGAGGAATAAACTATTTTGGTTTGAAAGGAATAGTTTACTAACCTGACCCGTTCAGCCCTTCAGTACTGTGGAACAGAGTGGTATACGTACAATCTAGTATCGTGATTTCTTTTCTTTCTTTTTTTTTTTTTGCTTTTTGTTGTGTCGCCATATCAAGTGATCGACTGGGATTAGGATAATCTCGCTTTTTCTGCCACACGATTATTATTTTTTTTAACACGTTGCCACACAATTATGATGAAAAGGCCCCAAATGCTAGTCCTAAGTTGCCTTTGAACACATGATGTGGTAATCGCAAAAATGCTCAGTCTTCAAAGATGCTTATACGGGTAGAGTTTGCGTATGTGTGTTCATAGGGCAGGGGTGAGTGTGCGTGCGTTGTGTGTCTGAGTTGTACTGTGTAATCGAAAAAAAAACACATGATGTGGTAGAAAAAAAATAGTTGTGGTTGATGACAAACGTATCTCCACAAGGTGATTCGTCCCTTCCTGGTAGTCAATGTGACTCACTCACTCACAGAAGCATTACTCATGTCAGATTCATATGCCATTTAAGCATATATGTTTTGCAAAGTAACTGAACAATCTGTTACGTACTAATCCGCAGAAATGTCTATTCCCATTATTGTAACGTTCATAGTAAGTTGTTTGTAGAAGCAAAAGGAGCACTGCCAACCGTGTTGCACGATCGGAGATCCATGGTTTAACTCAAGTAGATCTGATGATGCGGTAGTACCAATGAGTTGTATGTCAAGTATTTTCAAATAAAAAATGGTTTCTCTCCACAAAGGTTTTGTTACCAACAACCGCTGATTAATGAAGGTAGCTAGAATCCTGAATGACATGTATGTTTCTCTTTTCATGGTTTCAAAATAGTGGTTATGAAAAAATAATATTATGATTGTTACATCTACAATCGTTACCCAAAAAAAAAACAAAGAAAACGAAGGGTAATAAAAAATCATAAAAAACTTTGCTTCCAAAAGGTTTTTCTAGGAAGAAGATATTTTTAGCCATATTGGCCTACCTAAACTATATGAAAGCATCAATATTTACTTTCATATCTTCATCTATTCTCTAGTTTCATGTATCCTATAACTGACACTATATTCACAATATGTGTAGTGAACTTATAGATCATAATAAATGCTTCGCTAGGTTAATATTTTGTTACAATATTTTGTATTAGAATAAAATGATTATAGGAACAAAATATGAATGTTTGAATAATGGGATCAAAAGAAACGTAAAAGTTTATCTTTATCGAAAAGTCCATGTTTTGGTTTTAATAATATATAAAACCATAATTTTATAAATAATAAATAAATGATACATCTTTAAGAATAGAAAAGACGTAGACATTACTAGGTTCGAGCTTGAGACACTCTTATGAACTATCTACATGTGTGGACGCGAGTTGCAATAGGGTCTGGAAGCCAAGGCGGTCAAGCATGTCCATCTGAACGCGAAGCTCGACCTCCAGTTCAACTAGCATTTATTTTTGTTCGTTTAGTTGCAACCAGACATCTGCTTGCGTGGAATCAGCTACATACTAGTTTGGCCATCTATAAATTTCTAGTACGAGATGCGGAAGCTAAAATTTAGCATGGAATGTATTGTTATCTGTCTAGAGTCTCTGTCAGCTCTCTTTTCCTCTCAAGAGACCCTATGTTTGATTAAGAGTGACACATCAAAGGTAATGTGTGATATCTGACTTCTTATACTTAATTGACTTGTATATAATTAATATTTTGATATTCCAAATTTATAATACTTTATTCAAAAATTAAGAAAATTATCTTGTATCATGTTATTTTCTATCTCATGTCAAATTTAATCCCCTGTTTAAATACATGAATTTTCATCCAATAAAATTGTGATTTTATGTTGATAGTTCAAGAAAGGTGTTTAACTATTCTGGTTCCGTTTAAAAAAAATTATGGTTTCCAACTGGGGTTTTCTCTGAAGTAAGTTTTGAGTTGATAGTTTGTTCTTTAAAACTTTAACATGCGCGCATGCCATGGCTTAAACGAGACCCAAAGTTCTCGCGTGAACTATCAACAGCAAAGGGCCGCAAGGCGTGCCACGTACGCACAAACCCCCCTCGCATCTCATCCTGATATCCCCTACCAGCCAACCATCACAATTCGCAGGAGCAGAGAGGTCGGCCATAGCCAGAGAGCAGCAGCAACAGAGGCCTCCCCTGAACTGAAACTCCATCCGCGATGGCATTCACGCCCTCTACGGCCTGCTGCAAGCCTTCGCCGCTGCTGGCACCCCGGGCGTCGTCGCGCGGCTCGCCGGCCCGCGCGCAGGCGCTCCTCTGCACGCCCTCCACCTCCGCGTTCCGCGGCCTCAGGGCGCCGCTGTCCGCCTCGCCGCCGGCACTACGCCGACGCGCGGCGGCCTCCACCGGCATCGTCTGCGGCAAGGTACCGTGCCATACATACCACTCTCTAAGAAATGGCGTGATGAACTGGGTGGTGAACTCTGTCCGTGGTGGGTGATTCATGCGTGTGCGTTGTTTCGGTTGTAGGTGAGCAAGGGCAGCGTGCCGCCCAGCTTCACTCTCAAGGACCAGAACGGCAAGCCCGTGTCGCTGTCCAAGTTCAAGGGCAAGCCCGTCGTCGTCTACTTCTACCCCGCCGACGAGACCCCAGGATGCACCAAACAGGTCAGCGAAATTAAACGAGAGGCGTAGGTAGAGAGGCTGCCGCGCCGCCGTCCAATTCCTAAATCTTTGTGACTACAACAAAAAAAGGAAATGCAAAATTTGTGTGTTCTGGCGCAGGCGTGCGCGTTCCGGGACTCGTACGAGAAGTTCAAGAAGGCCGGGGCGGAGGTGATCGGCATCAGCGGCGACGACACGGCGTCGCACAAGGCGTTCGCGCAGAAGTACAAGCTGCCGTACACGCTGCTGAGCGACGAGGGGAACAAGGTGCGCAAGGACTGGGGGGTGCCGTCGGACCTGTTCGGGACGCTGCCGGGGCGGCAGACGTACGTGCTCGACAAGAACGGCGTCGTGCAGTACATCTACAACAACCAGTTCCAGCCCGAGAAGCACATCGCCGAGACGCTCAAGATCCTGCAGAGCATCTGAGACCGCGTGGTTCTTGCGTCGTGTTGGTAGTAGCTTTGAGGCCGGCCCTGCTCTGCTTCCGGCCGTCGATGTAAACGGGCTGAATAAGATGTGTATGGAGAGCTGATTATTTGTTCGGTTCACTGGAGTCTGACTCGTTTGATCCACCAGCCGTTCTTGCTCCAGTGAGCAGTTCAGTGAATCCAGATATGCGTATTCATATATCGCAGAAGAAAAAGGGTTGTTCAATGCAGAAAAAAAGGTGGAATTAGTTCACTGCTGCTCTTCACCCAACGAAGACCGATCTCTCAATGAGAAAAGTGAGGGCTTCGGCGCCACGGCACAATTCTCAGAGTACATATATATCCTGACGGACACGCTACATAACGAAGGAGTGCAAACACGTCTGAATTTATCCGTGTTGGCGCCGGTGCCTGCATTTCTTACGCTGGAAAATGGGCGCGATCACAAGTTTGGCGTCATCACTCATCAGGCTGTTTGAAACTCTGAATCATGTCTTCAAAATCAAAGAGAAAAAAAAAAGGTCAGTATCGTGCACGGCACATCGATCTTACGTGGCCTGCTCCAAAATGTGCGCACTCGCGCATCTCCCAGTTGCCCCGTCACTTGCCCGTAGCCACCGCCGGCACCTCGGTTGGGCCTCATCTCACAATTATCAGTTCTCACCTCGCCACAAAACGACGACGCCGAACTGCCGAAAGCAAACGCCATCAATGGTGGCTAATCAAAATTGTTACGGGCTCAATGGACTCAAACATGTCGCATCCAACAAGGCAACAATGCGTGCCAATCAAGTGTCTAAACATTGAACTCCATTGTATATAGCTTTAAATCATTTTATCTTTTTCGCAAAACAATCATTTTATCTGATAAGAATCATATTAAAAATTCCATATTTACTTTGTATCAAGTGCTTGAAAATTTGTTCACGTTCAAGCACCGTGTGACGCGTCCGATCTGTTCTGAAGTTCGTGCGTGTGATCAATCACAAGTTCACAACACCGCACTGCCTCCTTTGTTACCGGGCCCGCAATCCTTGCCCGATGAACCCGTTTGTCCATTTGGTTTTCCCCTTTCCCAAATCTCATTTCGCATCGTCCCCAGAGAGAGAGCGAGTCGGCGAGGTTTGCGCGGCGGCGATTTCTCGTCGGCGAGGTCGTGCGGCGCGGCGGCGTCGCGGGTGGGCAGACGGCCTTACAAGGCGAGCGAGGGCAACGACGGCTTGATGACGAGCCTGGCGCTGGAGTGCATACGCGTGCACAAGACGACGCAGCTCATGGAGGTCCCGAGGTTTGCGGCGCCATCGTGGACGGAGGCGGCGACGGCGAGGACGAGCATGTGTGCCGGTACGCACACGCTGTGGGAGCTCTTGTTCCATGTGGTGGAAGACGTGCTGGACGATCTGTCTGTCGCCGTTTTGGGGCGGCGTCGATTTTGTTGTCGCCATGGTCGATTCATTCATCTGCGGCTACCCGGCGGCGATTTCGGCGATGCGTAGTGTTGTTGTTTGTTCGCTGATGTGTGTTTGTTTCTCATTCTCGTGCTTGGTCTGGATCCGAGCTCCTTGTTGCTTCCTCTGGTTCTAAGCTACTGTGCTTGGTTTAAAGTAGCTAGGGTTAGGGTTATGTCAGATTGCAATTGTTGAATCGAAATGCCATCAGCCTGAAATAGGTAGTCTGTTTGATTTAGAGTGTTACAGGTTGTTGCCTTGAAATTTTAATTAAACGTTCATATGGCTGTGCGAAACTCTGAATAATACTAGCATTTGTGTCAGTGTTCAGATTTTGTTTTTTCTAATGGGAATTCTTCATGCATATGGGCATATGTTGATAAACTAATGACTAAGGCTTTGTAGCTATTCCTATGCAGTACTGGAAGCAAGGATTTTCAGAATCGAAGCTGGTTCCTTGCAGCTCTGTTTATTTACTAAACAAGTGCATGCTTTCTCTGAACCTACTGACTTAACTTTCTAGTGGTGTTTTGATGCTAGCTTCTCATGTGATTATAAACTGATGCTTAGGTAACTGGAAAGAAGATGATTTGCTGCTATATGCATGAACTGAATTTACAAGGATCTTTACCTGGTACTAGATGCGGCTGTTCTTGTGCTTAATTCCTATGGAGGTGTGCAGGTATGGAGTGTTCTTCTTTTTCTTGGTCTGTGAGTGTGTGGGTGTGTGTTATTGGAAGTGCCTGTGAGGCTGCTAGAGAAAGGAGAACCCGGCAGTATTATCCATTCATTTCATGGCTTTTGTTTAGTGTTCTCTTAATAACAGAAATCAGGGCTTCGTTAGCTGGAGCATCTGCTGGCTGTCCCATGCAAAAACTGTTGCTGACACTACGTAACTGGTTTGGCTGCAAAAGTTGACTGTTCTGAAAATATGAACCGATCTAGACATGGCTTTGGCCTTGTTGTAAATTATGAGAACTATAGGGCTATTTATGTAAAGCTAAATTCCTATTTATATTTCAGTTAACTGAATGTCCTGACTTAATATATGCACATATTGCAATCATGGCCTTACGTTTTTATACGCCTAATATTTTGTGATAATGCTTTTAATTAACTTCTCATTCCCTTAATGCTTGTACTGATATGGAAATTAGATCTGCAAATTGATGTCACCTAACCTGCTGTATGGTTATCACACCACCAACTGTATTTATGCTAATTCTGAACCGTTCGTGAGCAAACCTCACTGTAGATTTTCGGAAAAATGATATTGGTGCTAACACATCCAGTTTCGTGTTGATAATATGGTTATCACATATATGCTTTTTTAGTAGTCTCTGTTCGTCACATGCGCATAGCTCTTCCTTGTTCATGTTCTGTAACTATTGTCAGCTTTTGTTTTTTCCATGACTTTGTTTGTGGGGGTTCAGAATAATTTGCTATCTTAGTCTTTGTTTGCTTGAATTTGAACCCTTTGGTAGTCAGATTATGGTTTAGCATTTGTAGTTTAGAAGAGTAGAATTGAATAAACACTACATGTATTTGATATGAATCTTTTCGTTATTATATCAGAGCACACACATGTTCTACAAAAGCTTTTAACTTGATGTAATTACAGTTATACAATATAGGAATTGCATAAACTGTTTGTGCAATTTGACAGATATGAAAGTGCAACTTATAGAATCAGGATTTAGAATTTTTAGGTATAAAATTGTTTGTGCAAATCTATTTGGCATTACAAGTGTATACTTCAATTTATCACTCAGAGGTTACCATCATTTTGAACTTATCATTAATGTTAATGCTGAAAAACACTTTTATCAAACCAGGAAATTACACAATTTTGCTTCTGCAGTTTTCATAATATGATTCTGTAATTCTATTGTCATCAGTTACTGTGTCCGTATTGTTAGCATTTTTGTCTTGATTAAATAGTTTGTCCAGGAGTATGTAATCTTGTGGTTTTTGGTACACATTGAAGTTTGTGTTGTGTTTGCTATTAAATAAAACTGTTAGCTGTATTTTCATTGTTACTTTGTCCGTACTAATCACCATGCTTTTTTTTTGTGTGTGTGAACGATGAGCGAATTTCAATGAAGTCGCCATGAAGTCAAGTAGCTTGCATATTTGTGGAATTCGAATTAGCTTGCATATACATAAATATGCAAGCCAACTAAAATCCTTCCTGTTTTGTAATAGTTTCATTATTTCATTATTTGGTAATTGAAATTGCCGTATTTGGTACTGCAATTTTAAGCATAGGTAATTGAAATTTAAAAAGTAATCAATAGCACATGTGCAAACTATACATTCTGATTCAATAACATCATATGTTTTTGTATGCTTGAGCAAGTTTTTTTTTCTGTTCCTCTACCTCTTGGCCATAAGACAAGCTCAGTTTTACCTCTTAGCCATAAGTGTTTGTATTTTTGTTCTATGAAGGGAGACCGCTTTTCTTATAAGAAAACTGCAACGCGTATGTTTATATGAAATTAATCTCCACCCAAACTTCTTTCTGCATGTGCCAGAGGTAGCCACAAGACCCATATAGTGTGCTATCAAATTTTTCCTACCTTCTGTATCTTCAGTATATTGAATGATCTTTTATTTGGCAACTTGAGGTTTCTGGATATTCATTCTCCCCTGTGTAATAATGCAGCCAACTTATTTAGTTACAAGAAGCATTTTTGTGCTTGGGTCATCATAGCTACCTATGAAAGCTTATTAATGGAGCTATATATCCTTGTTGAATTGCATGTATATAGTATAGAAATTGCTCACTTTTCTAGTTGCAATTGTAATAGGAATCTTCATAAATTTTTGTGATATGTAACTCTCTCTTTCATAGTTTAAAAATATATATTCATCATATTATTGTGTAATTTGACTCATTTTTTAATTTATTTACTATAATCTAGTCATGCTCATTTTTATTTGATTATTGTTTCAGGCTCACTGCCATGGTACTGAATATGAGTTGTATTCTGAAGAAAAGAACCAAAGATAAAAGGTATGCAGTATTTCAGCAGTTCATACACTAAATATGCATTTATATACAAAGGATTTGCAATGCGTGGTTTATGCAATGATCATAATACAATAAGTGTAAAAATCTGTTTATGCAATTATCATAATATAATAAGTGCAGAAATCAGTACGTGTCCTTAACATGTATCATCATCTTTCAGCTGCATGCAACACCTGACTAGTGTTAATAGTAAGAATATGTGCCTCAACAGAATTTTTTTTACCAACATCTTCTATCAAAATACTGATATGCATGCCAAGACATCAGTCAATATGCTGCAATAGCACTAAGACGTTTAGATATCTACATTGTTTGCTCATTACATTTAGACGCGAACTGCAATGTATTCAAATATTTTACTTTAGCTTTTCACTAAATGTTGCTTCACAAAGTATATTGTTTGGGAGTTTTATGAAACCAGTTATAGAGAATCACTTTTGATTTCAGTATTGTACAACTTTAGATTTCAAGCATCATAAGTGTTGTCTCATATCTTGATCATTTCTCTAGTCTAGTCTCATCTGTAATTTACACACTATGGAAATAATAATGCTCACTTGTTTTCTGATGTGTAGTTATTTTTTTTTTTGAAAGCGCAGGAGAGCTGCGTTTCATTGCAATAGAGAGAACTGATGTGTAGTTATGACAAGGCATATTTCCTGTGAAGGCAGCAGCATGTATTTCCTGTGAAGTTGATGTGAAAATCATGAATTAGTTCAGTTTTTTGGGGAATATTGATATCTGGGCAAATTTTCTATGATAACTAGTTGTGTGTAACTTAGATTTTTAGTTGTATCACAGTGTCACATAGGATAGGCACAAAATTCAGTCTGAGGAACAGATTTCAGACTCAGGGATAGCAACTTCACATATTTTTGTTACATTTATTCTGACTTTTCCAATTCCAAAATTTACAGAGATCCTGGAACAACATTCCTCACAAATTTTTTCAACAAAATATCATACACAAACTTCACAATTTGTATGTTTCTGGTTGTTTCGTGTTCAGTATATGCTGCTACCCTGTTATATCGGGTTTGGTACTGCCTTTGGTGCACCCGTTTATGATTTTGAATCTGGTATTGGATCACAAAACAAGGTCCGGTTAGAAGTACAAATACAGAAAACAACTTAGGACAACCACAACTGTCAGATGCAGATCGGATGGTTGTGGGTGGTGCTTGAAACATCCCCTTGATTTCAAGCACTTGAAATTTAGCAAAGCCCTAAAAATTCCAAATTTTTTACTGCAGGAGTATTTATATATCTTCTTAGTCAGAGATGCCTTTTTGGTAAAATTTGTGGTGCTTTTTAATTGTTCAAGGAAAAATACATTGAAAAAAATCACTTCAATGGTGTGCCCCGTATTGTTATTCAACGAGCACCCCGTTGGAGCCACTAAACGTGTTAGACAATCTCTTGTAAATAGCTTCAAAACACGACGAGCTTTCAAACGTGCAACCCGAGTTAGGCACCAAGTTTCTAACCATGTTTTTGCCGCTTATAGAGTTATAATGAAGCACCATTCGTCAAAGAAAGCCCCACCTCAGGTCTTTGCCGCCTATTCATTAATTCGTCTGCGCCACACACCTTCACATCCAGTCTCCTAGTACAAACAGCTTGTTCGCCAAGCCTGTTGTTTATCAGCAGCTACAGTGTTCGCAGTTATTTTTTCAGCCACCGCTACAGTGTTTGCAGTTATTTTTTCATCGGCCGCTACAGTAAAATAGCTGCAAAAAACAGCCTACCGAACAGGCCAAAAATTCTTAACTGATGTCAGAGTTCTTTTATTTAATCACCGTTGTTAACTCTAGCTTTGCATGTGTATATCGGTACCAAGTCATCATCAACCAATGCAATGGCACGTTACATGGGGGGAGAGTGGGAGACAATATGGATGTGTGTGACTGGTATGGTGAAGGAAAGAGCGTCATGGTAACGTCGATAGAGCATTGGGTCAAAAGGTATAGATGATAGAAGTTGGGTAAATTGTGCTGAATAAGAAAATATAAAAAAATGTGTGTGTGTGTGTGTGTGTGGGGGGGGGGGGGGGGGGGGGGGGTGGAAGATGCAAGATTGGCATCATTGCGACATCTCTCAACTACCTTTGGCACCTGGCATTTTTCCCTTTTGATCTCCTCCCGACCTCTCCATTCAACGGTCACAATTTAGTCGTCACGTCCCTCCTCTTAGACTGACTTCAACAACGATATGCAAAGGCATATATTGCTCCCTCGCGGCACTGTGCATCGCGGAATGTAGCTCCAACAGAACAAGCATACGGTGAGCCATTTTGCATGAGGAGAGAGGCGAGCTAAAAATGGACTGCCTCTCTCCTCGAATGCATTCGGGCGCATCACTGGACGAGCGACACGCAGCGGCGGCACGAGGCGAGGGGCGGCGCGGAGGGCTAGCAGTATGACACGGCGCGACACCGGGCTCCTCGAAGGCTGGTCGCGGACCTTGGGGACGGCCGTCGGCGGCATTGATTTGGTGGCGGCCGAAAAGGAGGAAGAGGGGGAAAAGCTCAAATCTGTCGAGCTCAAAGAAGGAGATAGAGGGAGATGGCGCGGGAGAGCAGAGGCGCAGGGGGGTGCGGGCGCGGGGTGGGCGCGGCAGAAATGGGCGGGCGCGGCCCGCGGGGGCAGAGCGGCAGGGCGAGCGCTCACGCGTGAGCAGGGGAGCGGCGGCGAGCGGAGAGGGGGGCGGGGGGCGCGGGCGAGGGCGCGTGGAGCAGGGTGGGCGCGGGGGCGCGTGGGCGGGGCGGCCCGCGGGGCGAGCGCTGCGGCGCGGTGGGCAGGCACGCGTGAGCAAGGCGGTGCGAGCGCGCGCGGCGTGCGGAGCAGGGCGCACGCCGGGGGCGCGCACGGCGGCGCGGCGGCGCGTGGTCGGGCTGGCGCGCGCGGCGTGCGTAGCAGGGCGGAGGCGGGGGCGCGGGCGCGGGTGCACACGATGGCGCGGCGCGCGGAGCAGCGCACGGGGCGAGCATCGGGCGGCGGTTGCCTCTCCAGTTGCGGTGGCTGTTGGAGTTCTTGAAATATGCATGTTCAACAGGAGAGCCAATCTTCCATTTGCATCTGGAAATTGCCTTTCCATTGTTGGAGTCAGCCATAGAAGTTAGGCTATCTCCAACGATGGAGGTGACCCAAACCCAAAATAGGAGTCGATTTCCTTCAAAATAGCTGACCCAAAAACACTCATCTCCAACGGAGTACCCAAAATAGCCGCCTTCTTCCTCATCGGGTCGTGCCGCTCCGCCGCCCCCGCGCCGGCCCGTCGCACCGCCCCTCCGCGGCCCGCCGCGCTACAGCCCCCGTGCCGCGCCGCCGCTCCCGCGCTGCAGGCCCCCGTGCCCGCGCCGTCTGCCCCATGCCGCGCCGTCGATCTCGCCACAAGCAGAGAGGAGGAAGACGAAAGTTAAATTCATGGATTGAGTCACGCGACGAGGTAACTCATTTGTGGGTGACGGGGCTGCCGACTCCAAGAATGAGTCTTCTATTTGCGTATTCCGTTGGAGATGTGTTTTTGAAGTTTTGAGACCCACTTTCACCATAATACCCAGTTTGGGTCTACCGTTGGAGATAGTCTTAAATGCCCTTGAGAGGTTGGGGGGCACACGCCCCCTAGCCATTGCCAGTAGCAGACCTAATCACACTATTATTAGCTCTCGCATCGTCACAAAGCGACGACATTGCATTGGCGAAAGTTATGGAGTCCGAAACGGAACAGAATCATGGGGCTAGTAAAACGGATAAGAGAACTATGTATTCAGGCCAGTTTACAATATGTTGTATATTTTAAGGAAAATTCAACTCTAAGGATTTAGACTTGGAACTCAAATGTAATTTTTTTATTTCAATTTGTTAAGAATCATAATTAGAAGAACTACAAATTGTGTAGTGCATGCAAGTTATATCTTCTAAGTTAGTGATGATTTTTTTGACATTTGTGGTGCTTTTCTTGTGGTACTTGAATAAGGAAAATATATTTTAGAAAAAAACTTAAATAATGTTCCTAATAAACACATATTCTTATTCTTTTTTGTGATTAAATATATCTTATTCAACACGCCTCCTTTGGAACCATTTAGTGTGAAAATATAAAATCAATTAAGTCATGCTTAAAGTATATCTAATCATGAAATAAATTGTGAAAAATAAATAATATTTTTCATAATTTTTTAAATATGACAAGTGATCAAAAGTGATATTTTGAAACGGATGGAGTAAATAGCTTGAGACAAGTCCACCGATGCGTTCAAAAGTGTAAATCATATTAGGCACCTTATGTCTTCACCCGCCTATTCGACATTCTGTTTGCAACACCTTTCACATCCATTATCAAAAAAAAAAAAAACACCTTTCACATCCACTCCTAAGATAAATCATAACTGACAGAGTTCTTTTAATCACCATTGTCACCTTAGCTCATAGGTTTGTTTATTGCTTGTTTTGTGTCTGTCGCCACCAATAGTGCTTTATATGGGGAAGACGATATATGGATGTGTGTGATGGACGGGACTGTGAAGGATAGGTTGGATGTGCAAAGGTGGATGAGTGAAGCTTGGGTAAATTGTGCTCACCTGGCTGTTGAATCGAGTTGCAGGTGCATGTAGCATATTCCTCTGGAGATATCATAAAGATATTTAATTCGTACTACTAACTGATAAGAAAATACAAAAATGGGAAAGATGCAAAATTCGGCATCCATGGCGGCATCTCGCAAGCTACTTTCGGTACCTAGCATCTTCCCTTCCGATCCTCTCCAGCA
Organism: Eragrostis nindensis; assembly: GCA_012490785.1. NCBI lineage: Eukaryota > Viridiplantae > Streptophyta > Magnoliopsida > Poales > Poaceae > Eragrostis > Eragrostis nindensis. Next base: position 11,169 of record JAAXCT010001609.1, on the reverse strand, counting down.
TCTCACACCATCCAACGGTGACTATTTAATCAGCTCTTCCCTCACCTCGCCTCAGCCGTTAAATACCCCTCGCCACTCACTGCCAACGCCACTGTCCACCAAACCCAACCAGAGAAAGCAGAGGAGCAAGCAACCGCGCGCGGGGACACGAACAGCGCACACCTCGCCGGCGAGATCGATGGACATCCTCGAGCACCCCTTCGAGGCCGTCGCCTTCCGCCTCTACTCCCTCCCCGAGGCCTCCGCCGCCACGGGCGCCGCCGCGTGGACCTGCCTCGCCGCCGTCGTCGCCGCTGCCGCGGCGGCCGGGCTCTGGCGCCTCCGCTCCTCCACGCCCGCGGCTGGCACGGCCGCCTTGAAGCCTCTGGATTTGGAGCCGCCCCCAAAAAAGGAGGTACCACGGAAGGCGATGAGCTCGTCGGCGAGGTCGCTGGATTCGGCCGCGTCGACGACCACGCCATCGCCGAAGGAGAGGTACACGGCGTACTACCGCGACATCGGCCGCGTCGGCTGCTGCGGTGTGGACGAAGACGAAGGAGACAACGAGGAGGAGATGGAGGAGGAGGAGGAGGATGAACAAGACCAAGACGGTGGCGGCGTGTATCAGTATCAGAGTTCGGGGACGACGACGGATCCTTTCGGATGGGAGGTGGTGAGGTCGCTACCTCTCAGCCCGACGGCGGCGGCGGAGGTTGGAAGGTACCGGAGCCCGACGGCGCTCAGCGGAAGCGTCGTGCGGCTGTGGGACGAGGTCGCCGACGCCGGCGTCACGGCGGTGGCGAGCCCGCGGCGGAGGGGCAGAGTCGTCGGCGCCGTCTCGGCGTTCTGAACACCACCGGAAAGAGTAATAAAAGTTGTCATTTTTGGTGGGAATAAATTGATTTTGCATCTGTCAAATTTCTCTTGCAAAACTTGTACTACCAACATGTAAATACGATTTCGCATTGGCCGAAAGTTTCGTCCCTCCATTGCGCCGCTCCATACTTCCTTGATCACCTCATTCCTGGCTGCTTAAATGCCATCGATCACATACAATCCAAAATCTTTGGTTCCTGCTTTACCAAATCTGTACGAGTATGGTGAAAAGCATCTATCTTTTCCCTGATGATCACAGATGACGACGGGGTTGAGTTGAGTTGAGTGCTTTCCACATGACGTTTCCTCGATGGCCCCAAGCAAGACGGACAATCTCCGGCAGAACTCGTCGCTTTCAGACGCCAGCGCTACTCACTCAAGCGTGCCCCGGTGCTCACCTACCTTTGCAGGCAGGCTTCCAGAAGGCCTCTGCCTTTCACTCCATTAAACTACTATACTCCCAGCACCATGGCAGCATGTCCGCCGTGACATGCCACATGTCCCATCTGACCCTCTGACTACTGCCTAGCAGTCGCTGAGCTCGGGACACCTGTGCGTGAGCTACTACCGCGGTTGGTAATTGACAAATGGCGCCAAGTAGTTCATCCGATTCAGACTTGGGGTGCGTGACGGATCAACAATGTCCGTTTGCACCAAAACCGCACGGCGTGGTGACTGAGCAGCGATCTGAGCGTTGTGTGGCCGATGGTTGCCTGCCGCCTTGCCGGGCATCTCATCCGGCCCGGAGCTCGTTGCACGTCTGCGCTAGTCTTTGGCAGGCATGCGCGCTCAAGCCTGTCTACCCAGGTTTTTGGTATTGCAGTGCCCATGGCGGTTCGATGCAGGGAGGGGACAAGGCATGCGCGGAGATGGCGACGTGGACGCTTCGGTCGTTGGTGCTCTGCTTCATGTGCTCGGTTCTGGAGCCAGCCCGTTCTTCGCCTCGGCTCGGCTGGCGGATGGGACGACGGCCCGACATGCGAATCAATGTGACTTGTTTCCAGCATCAAAGACACGGTACGATTCGAAATTGGCCTTTGCACAATGTTTTGGTAGTAGTAACTGGTAGTATTGCCTGTGAGCCTTTCCTCCTGAACGGAGCACGTCGCGGGCTCTCTCCCCTGGACACCAGAGCTGCTAGCGGCTCCACTCACCGCGGAACACATTACGGGTGCAGTATGTGCCGTTGCGGTTAGACCAAATATCGTTGGATGTATGTGGATGAGATATTGAGAGTCAGGGTCGACTCTGCGGCCGGAGAGAGAGATGCCGGGTTACCGAAAAGGACGGACGCGATCTTCTTGACTTCTTCTGTGGCCGACGGGCGGCGTCCGCCCGCCGAGGCTGCGACACCGACTACTAGATTGCTCCCTTTGGCTGGACGCACCTTGTCCCGCCCCGTGAGCGTGAGGAGTAGGCTCTAGACAGGGCCCTGCTGGTTCCAGCGTTCGCTGTGCTTCATCCTAGCGTTTAAAAGTGATATATGGAGTGCTGAATATGTACACTACCAGTACAAATCTCGGGTCACCCAGACCAAGGCGAGAGACAGGCGGCGAGGAGGATCGATGGATGAATTGCTGGGCGGTGGACCGACCTGCTGTAGGTGCTCGAGCTTGTGGCTCTCGAATCTCGATCGACACTCGTATGGGTTCATGGTGGGCCGTACGTTCTTCGTGGTGGGGCAGGTGAGGCCGTCGTTAGCTGCTCGTCGCGTCAGCTTCGCTTCGCACTGTAGTGGCTTGACGACGACGTCGCTGTCTGTCTTGCCGAGGCCCCAGAGACGCCACTATACTTTGCATCGTGCCGGTCTTCTCTTCAGGGCGCGGTGCGATTGTTGTTGCGTTTGGTCGCGACGTCACCACATGTCGAGTTCTCGGCATAAGCGGGCGAGACTAAGTTGGGGCACAGCCGCTCACGTCGGCGCCGCTCGCTCGCTGGCTAGTGGCGACGTGTCCTCGGGCGTCGGAGCCGCAAGAGATGCTCGCGCGGAGGGGCGCCGTGCGAGTACCCTCCACCCGGACGCGACAACGAGCTCGAGCGTAATGGGTTGCGAAAACTTTTGTTTACGCATAAACTTTACTACCTACATTACCACCGACCACCAGTCTTCGGCAGTAACATTCATTCACCGACGTATGTTCTTCCTTACCTGTTCTTGCCCGTGAGGCCCACTGCTGCAGACGACTAAACAGGGAAACACAGCTCTGAGCTCTCTCTCTTAAAAAGGAAAATTATATGAGGCGAGTGTTTCAGTGTACACAAGTACACGTGCATACAGAAGGATGTTTATTCAACCAGATGAAACAATAACCCCCTCGATCGAGTGGCAGAGGAACTCGTCAATGAACAAATCCTCCCGGAACAAAGCGCCCGAAACCATCGGGCTTTCAGTACAACGCTGTTGTTAAGTTACACAGACTGCGAGCGATCTACAAAATTGACTGTTGTAAGATCCCGTGTTCCCAAAGATGACAGTCTCTTCAGTGTGGCTTTGGTACATAGCCATCCACCGCGAAGTTTCTTGTGGCTGCAGGTAACGCCAGGCGCATACCGTCAAGTTCGGGCTTCGCTATCACTTGGCAGCCAAGACGTGACCTGAATACAGTTCCAAGGTTTTTGAAATCAGGTCACAACGATGAAACTACAGCATTCTAGCTTTAATAATACTAGAGGTTTTTCCACGAATTTCTCGATCATTGTGGTTCATGTTTTATGTTTTGAGGTACAAGTGAATCATCAGTTTGGGAACAGGCCAATTATTTAACTTCTATTAATTTCGTTTCTTCATGCACGTGGGTATGAAGCCTAGGTGCCACTGTAAAGACAGCTAAATCACAAAAACTAAACATTGGTTGTGGAAACTTTCAAGACTACTATGAAAATAACAGAATTTTGTATAGATTATCTTATTTCCCTTCTCCTTGGAATTGGAGAGCCCTACTATGTGTTTTCTTGCCTCCGCACACACCCTTAGTGGTCATCAAATGGAAGACAATGTTTCAACAATGTCTCCCATGGGCCAGGCAACAACTCATAGGTGAAACTAATATATTTGAATGCTTGTTTGCATTATACAAAGAAAACAATAGTCAAGGAAGTATGAAGTAAGGAGGAAACCTTCACTTACGTTTCTGTGAGCCCGAATGCAAGGTCAAGCATATCATTTTCTTCATCTGTTGGTTCTTCTAGCTTGTTATAATAATTAACATCCTGGATAAGATTTTAAGTTCTAGTCAGCTGTGGTACTTCAGTATCTACAACAGCATAGGTTTGCAAGCTATATCTAAAGCATACCATGACTATGACATGACAAGTAGAACACGCAAGTGAGCCTTCGCATGCTCCTGCAGAAGACAAAATACCAAGGAAGGTTATTAGCTACAACTGAAGATCAGTTGATAGAACATATAAAGAGGATTGGTTAAAATGTCTTTTCTATTCATAAAATATGGTAACATCATGGAACAGCCAATGGCCTGCATGGTAGTAGAGAACTATGGCCTAGATGACTGATCTAGATAGTATTCTGGTTTCTGGAGCACAATCAGACTAAGGAAATATACAGGCACTGAAACAAGTAACATATCTGGATGCAAACCATCGCATTTTCAGATATGATCTTATATTATACCTTCAAGTTCTATGTCATTTTCATGTGCAGCTTCTAACATGTTCATTCCAACTGGAACACTGATCGTCTGTTCCGAACCATCCTTGTTAACAAAAGTTACAGAGATTCTGTGAATACAGAGAATATTCTTGTCAGATAACTGCTTCCTACCAAAAACAATAGCTGAAAACTGAATACTGGCACCCAGAAAAACCAGTGAAGCTATTTTTTCAGGCAGCTAGTCCTCTAGACGTGGAAGGATTAGCTCCTCCAAAGGACAGAAAAAAAAATCATAAATATTAGCAAAAAGAATTCCATTTAGAAAAGGATCTGGAAACAAAGTTACAGAGATTCTGTGAACACACAGAATATTCTCGTCATATAACTGCTTCCTACCGAAATAATAGCTGAAAGCAGAATAATGGCACTCAAAAAAACCCGTGAAGCTATGGTTTTAGGCAGCTATTCCTCTAGACGTGGAAGAATCAGCTTCCAAAGGACCATTTCGAAAAGGAGGACAAAGCTACTACCTAGTTCCACAATACAACGATAACTAGGTCTTCAAATTCCATGTTTTAAGTATGAAAAATCACTTACTTATCCTTCTCCTGGCTGCTTTCACCTTGATCACCATTACTTGTCGCTGTTGAAAAGAGGTTGTTCCTCTGAAAATATAAACTGGAAATGAGGACAGATGAACTTGGAAGAACAAATCATCACTTCTACTTGCAGGTGCGAAAATCTGGTTGTTCACAGTTTTAAGAAAGAGCTAACTGGCTTGTAAAGGGAATGCCGATTCTTTTTCCATTTTGTTTGCAATAGCCATTTCAGAATTGGAGTGAAAACTGCCATTTCAGAATGATGAACGCACATAGATACTAGATAGATCAAACTAAATCCTTAAATAGTTAGATACAGCCCAAAACAGCCTCCATGAATTACATCCTATTCATTAGTATCAGAAACAAAGTATAATATCAGAAATTTTCATCCGGCAAAGTTTAACAAGCAAAACTTCATTTCTTACCAGTGGGAGTACAGTAGGGCTAACCAGCGGAGTTGAAGGTCGGTTCACATGAGCTTGGTATAAACTGCCTCGACTGCTAGGCAAGCTTCCTACCAGACAAAATATTCAGAAATCAGTGACATACAAGGAGGCGCTAGTTCCGCAGTTCTATGCACTAGCAATGCAAAAACCCAAGAGTAGTACAACTCAGTGAGAGCTTAACATTCTTTCCAACCATAGTATTACGCGAATTTAACGCATTTTCACCTAACTCTTGCGCAATCACCAATAATTGAGTTGGCAAAGGAAGCACAAGAAAAGGAGAAGATACTAACCAGCTCTCGCCTCGGCTCTAGCCTCACGCAGGAGCCGCGCTCCTAGCCGGGAGACCCTGGAGAACATCGCGGCAGCGGACCCTGCTCCCTCCTAAACCTGGAACAGCACACGAAACCGCACTAATCAGCGTAGCAACAACAATAACCACCGGGCGCTGCGCGAGAGCAATCAGCAGTGCGCAGTCGGGCGGCCCAACAAACCGGGAGAGATTCACTGAGAATCCGAGGGTCCGAACCTTCCGGAGGCCGCGGAAGCCAGCACAGGCCGCCGCCTCTCCACACGTCGGCGGGAAGGAGGAAGGCGGCGAATGAGTGGGGGAAGAACTGAAGCCCTGAGCCGCCGGTGCTGGCGAGGAGTCTGGACCGTGGGAGACGCACGCGCACCACGCATGCCGCCGCCGAACTGGGCCGCACGGCCCATTCAGGAAAATATCTAAATGGCCCGTCAAAGCCCAGCTCGTTACCGCCCAGTATATAAGAGCCTTGTAGAAACCCGCCCTAACCCTCTTCCCCGTCCGCCGCCATTGGGGGACGCCCGCGCCGCCTCCACCAGCACCTACCAGGCTACCACCGGAGAGGACGCGACCTCTCCAGCCGGCAAGTCGGCTCCTCCTCCTCCGGCCGCCTCACAAGGTGAGTAGCGCCCGTGTACCTTTCCCTCTCTAGCTTCTCGGCATGGCTTTCTGTGGTCTCGGTAGGAGCTGGCCAGAATTTTGCCGAGAAAGCCGGTGATGATTCTCTGTTGCTGCGTGTGATCTTAAGGGAGCCTCTTATTAGGTTTTCTTGGCTTTGATCTCGAAGAATTTGATCGATGATGTTGTAGGCTTGTTGCTACCGATTAGCTCTGTTGGCCGGCTGCGTAGATGTGCCATGTGAGGATTAACAGTGAGATTTGGGTTCTTTGTGCTAGGGAAGTTTAAACATGTTTACTTGTAGTTAGACTATGCTAGTATTTACTTGTAGTAGATGATGCAAAGCATGGTTGTAACACTTATTTTCTTGTCTTAACTTTTAACGAAAATGAAGCTTCACTGCTGAAGTGATCTCGAATGCATTTAATAGGTCAGCCCTTTGGAGGGTGCTGCAGCCTTATTTCATTTGCTTCTGTTTTCTGAATGTATTTTTTGCTGCACATCTTGGAAATTAGCAGTTGCCGCTTGCCTGAGAAAGCATATTCAAGTACCAATATGTAAACTTGTAAACCCACCCCAACCCCCCGTTTTGTCTGGTTCTATGTGGTCAAGGGGTCATGCTAAGTTGTGCCATCTTGTGAAAATGCATACTGATGCTTTATGATTATCAATCACATGAAGGTAATGGTTGCTTGTTTCTAGGGTCACGTAAGAGTTTATTAACAGTGAGATAGGGGTTCATTGTGCTACGGAAGTTTTGACATAATTATCTTTGTTACCTTCCGTTGATATGTGAACATTATGCCACTGATCGAGATTGTGATAATCTTAAGATGCGAAGAGTGGTTGTGATATTAATTTTGTTACCTTAAGTTTTAACTAAAAATCAGGCTTGTCTGCTGAAGTGATCTGGAGTGCATTTAATAGTTCATGTGATAGGTTTAGTTCTGCCTGTGAGAGGCTACTTGTTTCATTTGGTTCTGCTTTATGAATGTAGCGTTGCTGCTCGTCATGTAAAGTAGCTGTAGTTGCTCCTTGCCTGAGAAAGTATCAATGTATGAACTGTTGTTTTTATCATTCTTTATGGTTTTATTACATGGTCAAGGTGTCATGCTAGTTTATGCTTTCTTGTGAATGAATGTTAATGCTTTGTGATTGTTAATAGCATTTGGGGAATGGTTGCTAGATTGTTTCTAGGTTTACATTAGATTATATTCTTCTTTGTCTGTATAGGTTTCACATGAGTTACTCTGACAACACGGGAAGTGATGCTCTAGCTCTTTTTTATTACAGGATTAGGTTGCTGAGCTTTGTATCATCAAGATGGTGCAGTACAATTTCAAGAAGATCACTGTTGTCCCTCCTGGGAAGGACTTCATTGACATAATCTTGTCCCGCACTCAGAGGCAGACACCAACTGTTGTCCACAAGGGATATGCTATCTCCCGGATTCGCCAGTTTTATATGCGCAAGGTCAGGTACACCCAGCAGAACTTTTATGAAAAGCTGTCCACCATCATCGATGAGTTCCCTCGCCTGGATGATATCCATCCTTTCTATGGTGATCTCCTCCATGTGCTCTATAACAAGGATCACTACAAGCTTGCCTTGGGCCAGATCAATACTGCTAGGAACATTGTTGCAAAGATCTCTAAGGACTACCTGAGGCTGCTCAAGTATGGAGACTCCCTGTATCGGTGCAAATGCCTGAAGGTAGCTGCATTAGGTCGCATGTGTACTGTTATAAAGAGGATCACTCCTAGTTTGGCATATTTGGAGCAGATCAGGCAACACATGGCCAGGCTTCCGTCCATAGACCCAAATACCCGTACTGTACTGATTTGTGGCTATCCAAATGTTGGGAAGAGCTCTTTCATGAACAAGGTTACAAGGGCAGATGTGGATGTCCAGCCTTATGCTTTCACAACAAAATCCCTGTTTGTTGGTCATACAGATTATAAGTACCTGCGCTACCAAGTGATTGACACTCCAGGGATCCTTGATCGTCCTTTTGAGGATAGGAACATCATAGAAATGTGCAGCATCACTGCTTTGGCACATTTGAGGGCTGCAGTGCTGTTCTTTCTGGACATTTCTGGTTCTTGTGGTTACAGTATTGCTCAACAAGCTGCTCTCTTCCACAGTATAAAGTCGCTGTTCATGAATAAGCCTCTGGTTATTGTGTGCAACAAGACTGACTTGCAGCCGCTTGAAGGGCTCTCCGAGGATGACATGAAGCTGGTGATGGAGATGAAGGCAGAGGCTATGAAGACTATAGCTCAAGCTGGGGATCCTAATGAAGAGGGTGTTCTTTTGACTATGAGTACTTTAACAGATGAAGGTGTGATGGCTGTTAAAAACGCTGCATGTGAGAGGCTTCTTGAACAGAGGGTCGATATAAAGATGAAATCAAAGAAGATGGTCGACTGCTTGAATAGGTTTCATGTTGCTGTGCCAAAGCCTCGTGACAACAAGGAGAGGCCTGTTTGCATCCCTCCAGCTGTTCTTGAAGCTCGTGCAAATGCTGCAGCGAAAGAAAAGAGGAAACTTGAGAAGGACCTTGAGCAGGAAAATGGAGGTGCTGGGGTCTATTCTGCAAGTCTCAAGAAGCATTATATGTTGGCTAATGATGAATGGAAGGAAGATATTCTGCCTGAGATACTGGATGGACATAATGTTGCTGATTTTCTGGATCCGGATATCCTGGAGAGGTGTGAAGAGTTGGAAAGAGAGGAGGGGCTTCGTCTTGAAGAGGAAGCTACACAGGAGGCTTTCCAGATCGATGGCCATGAATTAACTGAGGAACAGAAGCAAATTTTGAGTCAGATTAGGAAGAAGAAGGCTTTACTCATCCAAGAACATAGGATGAAGAAGAGAACTGCAGAAAGCCGTCCTATTGTTCCTAGAAAGTTTGACAAGGATAGGAAATTCACGACTGATAGAATGGGACGGCAGCTTGCCTCCATGGGTTATGATGCTAGTGCAGCTGTGGATAGAGCTCGCAGCAAATCAAGAGGTCGCAAGCGTGAGAGGTCACTTAGCAGAGCTGCTGCTGATGGTGACGATATGGAGGTAGATGGCCAGCAATCCAATAAGAAACTCCGGACAAGGTCAAGGTCCAGGTCGAAATCACGAGCACCTGAGGAAGTTTTACCAGGAGAAGGATTCAAGGATTCTGCGCAGAAGATGAAGGCTATCAAGAAAGCACAGGCTTCTACAAAGAACAGGAACAAGGAAGCTCGCCGTGGAGAGGCTGATCGTGTTATTCCAACTTTGAAACCAAAGCATCTGTTCTCTGGGAAGCGCTCCATTGGGAAGACAAGCAGACGATAAGCGCAGTGGCTGCTGCAGCATCACTGGATCTGGTGCGTAATTTTTGCTACTTAACGGTTTATATTAATAGACTTGTCATATGGAATTCGCATTTATTTTTCTATACTACTGCTGTGTGCTAATTTTTACATGCTGGCTATTGCAGAAGAATACATGACTGATCAGTTTTGGTGCGGGCAACTGAGGACATGGTGGCTAAAATGTCCTACCAGCAATACTTGCTTGACGCTGATATACTCCTGTTTATGAACTCTTGCTTGCTGTCTCTGAAGTCTCGTCATCGTCTTGTTCTGAGACATAGTTTTGCTAGCTTTACTATATGTATTGTTTTACATATGGTTGGTTCCTGTTAGCGGAGAGTGGTGTTAATGTTATTCAATGGTGTCGTACCAAGTCATTTTCATACCAATTATCTTTGTATACCTTGAATGGTTATTTTGGTATTCTTTTCGGGCTTTCATTGACGTTTGAATTGAGATGCACTGGCGCATTTTGAATTCTGCACTCGAGCATCTTGTTTGAGTTGTTTTGAATAGTACGAAGTCCTGCACATCTGTGGTACTTTCTTTTAGAGTAGTGCTGCTATGCTTTTCCGAAAGAAAAAAAACACGCACATGCTCCACTCGTGCCTTCCGTGGCCCCGCTGCTGAAAGTTCCCAATCGACGCCACGGGCAGGTCCGTCCGCATCGCCTCCGTTCTTCCCAGGCAGATTGCTGAACAGACAGTACTCTGAACATCGGCATCAAATCGTAACTTCCAGTGAATGTGTACACTTTCTGAAACAAAATAGGCAATCTAGGTTAGCGGTGAGGCCTTGATGCATGTGTGTAATCACGTTGGCAATCGTGATATCCTTTTACTGAGATTGGGTGGAGATTATTTAAGGCATGAAATGGAGGACAAACATTATTCTGAATTATTGTGTAGTTGTGACTTGTTGGATTTGCTTCTTGGAAATTTGCAGATTAGCTGTAGGTTGTTTGTACTATATCAAGTAATACGGTAGCAGCACATTCGTTCTGTAGATGGGTAAACAACTTGTGATATTGAACACACCAAAACAGAGATATGGGATATGCAAAGGAATTTGGAGATTAGTACACTTCTGTTTCAGTTACAACCGCACCATAGCATAGCTCATATGTTTGGGGGCTGGCTGAATGGTATAGGTGCTAACTAAAAATAAAGCTACTTGGTGCAGCGGCATTATGCTGGGCTATCTGGTTAAGTAGGAATGATGTTGTTTTTGATAAAGCACCGATGAAAACGTATATTGCAGGTACTCTGCAGGGGGACGCATTGGCTGCGGTTCTGGTCACAACTTCAAAGGAATGATGAAGATAAAGAGACCATGACGGATGCCTTGCCGACAGAGGAAGTGTTGGCTATGGAGATTT